>JBBMKD010000194.1:12405770-12418304 GCA_037834095.1 Argya squamiceps
CGCCCCAGGGGAGGCCGCGCAGCTCCGCGGCGAAGAAGACGGGAGATTGTCAAGAGTATCGGTTCTGGAGGCTTATCCCCGGGCGTCTGTGTGTTCACAGGAAATAAACGGCTTCTGATGCGAGGAGCGCGATGAGGTTCGGTTGCCTTTCCTTCCGACAGCCCTACGCGGGGTTGCTTCTAAACCAAGTGAAGACAGTAGAGACTCGCTGGCGTCCTTTGCTAGCAGGCTACAAGAACTGCACCATTGCTATTCATATAGCTGTGAAGGACTGGGAAGATGAAACATGGAGAGAAATTCTTCTGAGTAGGCTCGGCATGACACCGAAACAACTGCAAGATTTGTTGGATGAAGGGGAAAAATTTGGCAGAGGAGTTATTGCAGGTGAGCATCCTTGGATTATATGTTTTTAAGCAAACTTACAGTCCCTTAAATCACTCAAATACACATCTGTTTTATGTATTTGCACTCATTGTGACATTTCTTTAACACTTTGAAGGAGTGGAGCATGACTTGTGATGGGGATGTCTATTTCAATTCCTGTATGTTTCAGCATAATACATGTCAATTCCACACTTCTTGTATTTTGAGCTTAGGAACTTGCTGAAAACATTTTGCAATACTCGTGTCAAGCAAATTCATGTTGTTGCAGCGCTTTGCCTGTCAGTTTAGAGTATACATAAATAATTACATACGTAAATCCTATTTCAGTTTCACAAACCTCCTCTGTTGCTTTCGGTATTTGGGCAGTGAAGGAGTTTGTTTCTGTAACAGACCGTGGAGAGGCAGGGATGTTTCACTGCATAAATCGTGCTGATTTATAGAGGATGTTGCACACTGTGCACTTACACAGTTTTTATCCAGGGCTCATTTTGTACTATTTTGTTGTAGGTATCTTTGTTACACCATCTTTGTCATTTGAATACTTTTAGCTATTCCTGCACAACAAATTAATTCTGTCACCTACACTGAATGTTGTTGTGCTTCTACAGTGCTGAAAACTGTAGGTCCTACAGAATATGTAGATTTGCAGCCTTAACATACATAGCATACTTATTTGTGGAGTAGGTAGGAATTTCAAAAATAGTTTAATGATTTAGAAACGTTAAAAGAATAGTGGTTTGAGAGGAATTTTGAAATATTTTAATTATTTAAAAATGTTAATGGAGTAGTGGCTTGAGAGGAACAGAGAGAGTTTTATGCTTTATTGAAATGTACCTCAGGAGTTTTGACAGCAGCTGTGTCTCCTTTTTAAGGAGTTTTGCATCCCTGGCTTCTGGTGATTTTAACTGTGCCCTCCTTTTCTTCACCCACCTGAGCTGAGTCACATTTTGCATCAATCAGCAAAGGGTGGGAGGTGTGCCTTCCTCTGTGCTCTTCTTGGTAACAAACCGGCAGGGAGGGCTACTTCTGGAAAACCTTTCTCTAGGAGATGAAACTGGCAGCTAATTTTGTATTTTAATTGTAAAATACAGGATTAATTGACGTTGGAGAGACATCACTATATCCAGAAAACCTGCCTGCTGAAGAGATTCTGGAGCTGGAAAACAAAGCTGTCCTCAGTAATCTAGAACAGAAATACCTGACTGTTGTTTCAAATCCCAGGTGGCTCCTGGAACCAATTCCTGCCAGAGGGAGAACAGGGGTGTGGCAGGTGGACATCCCTGAAGAACTGATCCCTTCAGAATTGTAGATGTCACCCCTTACTGTTATTTTTCCTGTCTAAATGCAGACTTGTATTTAAGATACAGACTTGTGAATTACATCAGCATCTTGTTTAGGATTCTATTCCAAAACCATTTGAAATGGCAAATACATATGAAGAACTGCTTTTCTGAGGCAAAAAACCCAAGTATTGTTTTTTAATGTTTTTCTAGACTTTTCTTGTATAAACAACTATGTAAATGCCATTTTTTAAATGTATAGTTATGGATTGTGTGCCAATTTAAATGTAAATTAAAATGATTTTTTGATACCTGATCTCTGATTATAGGAAAATGGTGATTAAAGGCAGGCTCCCACAATTAACAGGATATCTGTCCCAGACCACTCCTTGTCCTGCCTCAAGGATAGATTCTTTTCATTGACACTTCAGGCAGACAAGATGTGCATATGATGGATACAGCTCTGGGACCTGACAGACAGTGCAGAAAGGCCAGTATTAAATTGAGCAAGAATTAGGTTTTCTTCTCTTATTTAAGATGAAAAACACAAGTGATATTTGCAAATCTAATACTGATTTCAAGACAAATGTGAATAATTACAAATAATAGCCACTATGTTTTGGCACTCTCAAGTTTTCCAAAATTCACACCCTACATTACAGTGAAAATCCTTTTGATTTTCTGGAGCAAGATCACATCTAAGCATGGCTCTAAGAACAGGACAAGTGGCAGAGCCTTTGTATTCACACACTTCACTGGAGCACTTGGGAAACTGTTCCCTTGGACTACACACCACTCCTGCCAGAGCAGAAGGTACCAACATCCCCAGTGCCTGCAGATCCACCCCTGGAGCTGTGCTGTGACCTCTGCACAGACAAAGCTGCTGCCAGCACAGCTGGAGGGGTGGGAACTCACTGCAGGGCAGGGCTGGGTGAAGCAGAGCAGCTCCCTGGCCCCAGGCAGGCTCTGCTGTGCCCTGGCTGAAGGAGCACAGGCTGGAGTGTGAGCAGCAGCACATGGAGCTGGAGGGGCACCAAAGCCTCGAGGACTTTCCTTGGCAGGTGAGGCCTTCCCAGTGCAGAGCTGTGCCTCTTCTCCCTTGGGACTGCTGTGCATGGACTGCTCTCCTCCTGGGAAGTGATTTCTCAGACAAGCTCTGATCTGGTTTTCTTCTCCATGGCACTGTGCCGGCAAATCCATGTCCAGCAACGACCCCGCTGATGTTTGTTAACCATAACATAATAAAATATACATACATAGAAAATACATATATAATAAAACTGGGGGATGGGATAGTGCTGGGTTGGGTTTAAGGCAGCAGCTGGTCCACAGGCTCTGGAGCATCAGAAATGGAAGTGCTGCATCCAGGTTTTTCAGGCGTACACCTTGAACACGTGCAGAAATGTCCACACACTCCCTGCTCTTACTGTCATGCTAACACTAAGGAAATGAGACCCATGGTATTTAAGCCATCTAAACTGGGGGTTACCTAAAGACAGCAGCTGCAAGGGTTTGGGAATATGAGACATCTGTTTTTACACATTTCATAGACTCCATTTCTCCAGAACATCTGTAAGTCCAAGGCACAGTGTCAAAGCAGGTCTTTCTTCAGACAAGAAAATGCTATGCCAACACCAACAAGATCCTATCTTGAAAAGTTTAATCATTTACACTGACCAACACAAAGTTGGTAATGAAGACCGAGCTATGATATTTGTACCAGCTAAGCAACAGCTGTGAAACCTACCACAGAATGTTTCTGGCATAGACCACACAATGCAAGGAGGAACAGCTTACTAAACAGCCAGTCTGATGGGAGAATGGTACATGCTGCTCAAGAAGAATCAAAACATGAAACTGGAAAAGCAATGAAAACATGTAACTCCCAAGCCAGCACAAAAGTTGAAATACTTAGATGAAAATTTACACAGTTAACTCAAAAGCATGTAAGTCACCATACATTCTACCTTCCCCCCCCTAAAAAAAGCTTTCCACTGTTGCTTCAGAAGTGCAACACTCTTGTGCCTCTGTGGTTGAGACGATGATTGTGGCTGAGCAGAGAAAGAAGCAAAGAGGTACTATGCTAAGGCATCCCAAAGCATTTAAAAGAGACACAAAAATCAAGTGTATATTTAGGACCTAAATGACACCTGGAATAGCATAGGCATTTCATACAGGGTTTTTAAAAAAATACTTTTAGATAATACTTATACTGTACACAACAGGACTTTTAAACAATATATTACACTGCTAAAAATGTTCATATAAATACTATACAGGCAAGCGTGCAACCAACCTGTGAGGAAGGTTCACAAAGTAGACAACCACGTATTTCTGGAAAAGCACTCAGATTATCTTCAAGGTTTCTGATTTGTGTAATCCAAGCCACTGATTCAGCAATACCTATTTTTAAAGGAATTGGGACAAGGCATGAGATGAAATACATCTGTCTGCTGATGACCAGTTCAAGTTTAATATGCTACTGTCATCTTAATCTGGCATGTCAATGTTTAGCTTGGGAGGTGGAATCACATATTTGCCAGGACTCTGTGTAATGACCACTCCAGTCTTTTTTCTAAACATTGGTGCAATTTTTGGTGGTTCTGGCAGTGGAGTTTCTTCTGTCTCCTCATTATCCTCATGATGAAGATCGTAGGAGATGTTTCCGTACTCTCGCAAAAATGGGAAGATTTCAAGCAGGAACTGGCAAAAGTCTTTGCGAATTCCAAACCACCCTAAAAGAAACCAAATCATTGTGCATTAGTAACAGAATGAACACTTAATTAAGTATACAGATTATTTAAAGTCTCTTAATTCTTTGCATATAAATGAGATTTGTTAATGCTGCTTCTCAGTGTTTCCTACACCTATCATAACATCACAATTCAGGTTATACACACGCAGACAGCCTGGACAAGCATTTGCACAGTTCCCTGTGTGTGTATCCACCTGCATAAATTACAGCTACACTAGAATCCAGCAGGAATCCATTTTGTTTCACACGTTACACAGTGTTGGGTCACATCAGTACAGAGAAGGGACACAAAAGACTTTGCACCTCAACCAAAATAAACAGTGCCACAGGGGAGGACACTGTAAGCACTGAAACCTTACTACAACTGCCTGAAAACAGTAGTAGCAGAAAAGCCCTTTTGAAAATATAAATCTTAATAAAATACATTGATTTTTAATCTGTTTCTAGGATTCTGAAATACTTACAGTGATTGCCTCCTTTTTGTCCAAATGTTGTTGCCATTAATGTTATCAGAGAAAGCCAGAGAGGAACAAATATGGGTATGAAAGAAAAAGAATTATGTCCATCCAGCCTGTGTACTAGCAAGATCTAAATGGCAAAAAAAAATTACACAATGTCAGTTTAATTGCAGTACTCACTTTCAAACTGCTTAAAGCATATGCTGATCTGAAATCTTTAACTTCACACATCTGTGAGGAAAAAAATGACCTTCACAGAAGCATGTAGTTATAGTTCTAATGTGATGCAGATTTTACTCTTTAAAGGAACTTTAAGAAACTTTAAGGCACTTTAAGAAACTTTAAGGCACTTTAAAGGAACACAGAATTTTCGTTTGTGTTTCGTATTTGCTGTTAATATTTTACTCCAAAATAAAGAGTGGCATGCTCATTTCAGTAAGTTCAAAAATCATGAAAAAAAGAATGAGACACATCAAACTGCTGATGGCTTTCCCTACCTCAAAGGTGAGCAGTGGGACCACAATTGTCATCCAGCTGACAGCCATGGTGATGTGTGTCCTCCTCTGCTCAGCGATCACGTCCATGGAGCGCAGGAACAGCACAGACCACACGATGTAATAGAGCACCACCAGGCACAGGAAGGACATCAGGATCCACAGGGGAACACAGACAACCTGAAACAAAGACAACACTTGATTTGTTTCACTTGTGGGTTATTTTTTTTAATAAAGTGATTAAGCCTAAACAAGAAAATTAAGTCTAACTAAAGTAACGTCTAACAGAAGGGCATCAAACTCACGTGTTGTTTTGAGATGTGTCAGTTCAGGGGTTCCTCAGCTTTCTAAACCCCATCAAGTTGAAATAATTTAAAACTAAGGCAATGTAGTTCAACTTTGGTAAGACTTCTGTGATTTTGCATGGGCTCAAACTATACTTGAAACTGATTTTAGCAAGCTCTCTCTACACTGGATACCTTACTTCAGAGGGTTCCAATCCTTTCTCAAGCTTTTTTGACAATAGGAAGGATAGACATAACCACACCAGACTGAGGTTTATGGTAGTTTACAAAAACCCAGACACAGAAACAGCGCTTTTGTGTCCTAAAGGCACTTGGGACAGAACATCTCAGCACTTTTGACAGTGACTACTTGCACAGTAAGTGGATTTACATTCATGGTAACACAACAAATAAAACCAGTTATTTACCACACTGTATTTACCAACACATTCTCTAACTCACCAATCATTCTCATGGCTTGTTTAGTGTTCCCATTGGGAACCTTGGGTGAGGATTTCTCTTTCAACTGCTGCTCAGAGATTAACTGCAGCTGATGGCACATTCCTCTCCCTCAGAGGAAGGCCAGCCTCTGCTGGCCATGACCACTGAATGAAATGCCAGACCTTCAGTGAAGGATGGCACAAATGGGATCATGGACTGATCATGTACTAACTGTTCCCTAGAATAAATATCTCTATGAAATTCAGCACTTGAACAAAGAGAAGAAGAAAATAGTGATTACATACAAGCCATGGCCATCTGATGATCTCATCGAGTCTGAGTGCAATAAATATGAACTGTAGAATGTTGACTGAACACAAGATTTCCAGCTAGAAAAAGAAAAAAACATGAGTTAACTCTTAGAATGATAAACTTACTTCCAGGATAACCAATGAACCTGTCAAAGCACTTCTCTGACCCCATTCTTATCACTGAAATATGAAAATTCATTTGCATTTACATTTTCTATTACTAACCATCCCTAAATTTGTGTGGGTTGATCCCAACCAAATCAGGTGGAGTCAGTTGTTTCCAAGATCTTCCTGGTATTAAAAAAAAAAAAAGGCACTTAGAGTGATTAGAGAAGTAAGAAAAGCCAAACTAATCAGAATGAAAAAAGCAAAGCCTCAGAAAACAACTGTACAGAAACACATGGAACATTGGAATATGACATCCAAATTCAAATCATTTACTGTACAACTGAGAGATATTTTAAATGACACTGAAGACAGGGGTTTGTGGCACTAGAGAAAAGCAATACTTCTTATTAAAAAGCAGTCAGTGAAAGGTTTTCATGAGTCCTGCCTGCCACTATGAGAAACAGCCCTTCATTGTATTTTTTTTTAAGTCTGTGTCTAGCTTGAAAAGTGAGACAATGAAACACCATCACACTTGGCAAGATTCTATTTCCAAAGTTTATGGGCAGACCTACAATGGGCAGGATTTTCAGAGACCATAGAATTATTATCTGAAAAGTCTGACTGAAGCTTTTGAATGCAAGCTAGAAACATCACTCATTTTAATAAAAATAATCAGTTATGTAAGGCCTCTTTTAAATTTAACATTTCTCTGAAGGCAGACACTACATGCTACTTTTCACTGACACATGATTGTGTAGATTGTGATCTGGATAAATGCCTTTGGAAGTTACAGTACAGGGAGTCAAAAATCCAACAGGCACTTGCCAGCTTCAGGGACCACATCAAAGTCTCCACTGTTCAACTACAAATTACTTTAAAAAGAAAAAGTAGATTTAAAATAATTTTGTGCCACTGGATTTCTTAAAAGACTAAACCACCAAACCCCCTCCACTCAAGCCTAAGACCAAGCAACCAGAAAGCTGCAAGAGCAAAGAGAGAAAAATCTAAAATTCAGAGGATCAATTGCTGTAAATAATTTTTAGAATCAAGTTAATACATGAGATCTATATGACAAGTGCATACAAATTTGCAGTGGTTTACAACTTGATGAATTCAAGATGCTTTAAATAAATAGTGCTTTACTGACTATAAAATAGTGCAACATGTTAAAGGAAGCTTTTTCTGAGCCCACCATGATAGAGACAAAAATCCCAGCATGTACTTACTGATCACCTAATCAGATGCAGAACAGGAATGAGCAGATAATGTATTTCAGATTAAATACTTATGAAAATAATAGATTAACAACTGCTTTGATTACTCAAGTCAAAAATTGATGTCCTGGATTAAAGACAGACCCCTCATGTTTCTAGCAAATGAAAGGGAAATAATGAAATCTTCACAGAATAAAAAGAAGAGAAAGTAGAACAGCACCGAGTGAAGATGACTAAGAGTAAAAAAAAAAAACCACTAATAAAAATGAGTTGAGACAGCTGTTGCCTTTTATGGATTCCACTTTCTTCTGCCAGTACTTAGCAGCTGTGCAGTCATCTGTAAATCAATGGGCAATCAAGCATCATCCCGTAGATAGCAAGCACTTCCACACAAATTTTACTTTTAGCATTGGTTAACTGGTAATAGAACCCTGCAAAATAAAATTCTATGGGCAAATGTTCCAAAATGAACTTAGGATGTCACTTTACCAGCCATCATAACAATCACTTACCAAAAAATGTTTCTCTCTAGTGAAAAACTCAGCTTATGCTAATGTTAGAGAAATAGCCCCTTGAAATTATAATACCTGAAAAAGCTGAGCCTCATTTAAAAATCTGATTTTTAATTGTCATGGGGTAGTTTGAGGACATAGCAAAACTAAAAACGCCTTAAAAAATTCAGTATGAATTCTTAATTTATTGCAAAATGTCACAATTGTGGGAGCACCTTGAGAATCCTTCCAAGGTTCTTCCAAAATCAAAGGGAGTTAAGAGATAAGAGGCAGAAAATAAAACCCTAATATTGCTGCCTACCATTCACATTCCCAAATTAAAGATTAAACACACAGATTGTGATATTAAGACATTTTCAGCCCTGATTACATGGGGCTTTGGAAATTCAGTTCTGCCTAGAGACAGTGCTTGCAATCAGTGCAATTTTTTCTGTTGTTTCCATGTAAGTGTCTGCTATTGATCTACACTGCAGAGCTTCTCATGAGTTATTTTAACACAAACTAATAAAAAAGCAGGTTCAAAACATGCTGTAATTTGGTAGTGGAAGAAACCAGAAGATACTAGAAAAAGTTGTGTTACTCCTGATTGTGATTTCACTACGATTTGCAAGTGAGCACGTTTGCAGGTGGGTGCAATTAACTGATGAGTGCAATTAATTGATGAATGCAATTAATTGGAGTGATGCAGCCTTGTGTACTGTGCTTTCCTGAGAGACCAAGTGCCCCAGGATTGATCCCAAGGCCTGCAGATGGCAGGTGAAGGCTCACCTCCAGGGACCGGTCGTGTCGGAAGCCCCAGACGCAGGCGGCCACCGAGACTGGGGACACGAAGAACAGGGGCATGAAGACCAGCAGCCAGAAATGGGTTCCCCTCTCAATCCTGTCACACACCAGCACTTCAAACATCAGCAGCAGCAGGTGGATGCCCACTGCAATTAGCATAGCTTTGAACTCCACACAGGTTTCTCCTTCTGCTCTGGAGAGAGGATAAGGAAGAATTTATTTGTCTGTAAAAAAAAAGCACATTACCCTGCAAACATCCCAGGGAATTTGTTTCAGCTTCAGATATTAACACTTGTTTTTAATGAACATACACATTATACCCATTAAACTCCATTCTTGATGACCTAATAGGATTTCTTGCCCATAAAGCTGCATTTGGAAGTATTTTACTTAAAGGGTGCAGAGGGATTTTTACAATTTGAATTTTTTTAAGGATTCTATAGCTGGGCAGATAAAACAGGATTTCTTTGCTAGTATATCAACAGTGAGCTCTCATGCAGGCTGTTAGGAAATAAGCTAAATTTAAAATGATCTGTTTGATTTCTGCACCAGCATTCACTGAATCAACATCTTTCCCCAGAATATCTTTATTTACCTAAGCCAGAGTATTGCAACAGATACCTTCTGTTACTAAAAGTAAAATGCCTGTAAAATGAGAGCACACAGCTTCTCCCTACACCATCAGACCATTACTAGAAGGGGCAAACAAGACCTGAACCATACAAAATGTGGGTGTGTTGGGAAAGATGAGACCCTACATGGGTGTATCAGGAGATCTGTGCACCAAAAATCTCCATTCAATATTCACCACAGACAGAAAAGACACTTATTGCACTTCATTTAAGGTCATTTTTCTTTTGCCCTTCAAATTCACATTCTACTCAAATTACCAAAAAAGCTCAACACTGATGCATTTAAAATGTGAAAGTTCTTTTGTCCTGGACTGACAGGACACAACATCCCCTCTGTTCTGCCAAACAAACATCAGGAACTTACCGGTACTGAGGGTTTCTGGCCCACACTCCTGTCCCCACTGAGGCTCCAACAATCACCATTAACTTCCACAGCCATATTGGAGCAAACACAGCCCAGTAACTCCACTGGATTTTGTCATCCAGACGTAGAGAGAGCAGCACAGAGAAGAGCAGCAGGCAGGCATAAATAAGGAATTTGCTATTGGACAAACAGACAAACAAAATTCCAGTCAGGAATCAAAGCAGGCAACTTCACATTAACTTTGTGGAGGAGAACAAAATCAGTCACAGCTGGAATTTCACTGGGAGACTTCCTAATAGAAAACATGTCAAGCTTCTTTGCAAAGAAATCAAATATTTCATCCTAGATACAACATATGTCATCTCTTTCATTTATAAAACCAAGGAAACACATCAAGAGCATTTCTGCACAACAATCTCAGTGAATGGACTGAGATAAACAGTTCCCTTCCACAAGGAATCCACTCAGGAGCTGCATCATTAGAGGCTCACAAATATATCAGATGGTTTTAAAAAACGTGTTCTGTCATACAAATCAGATTGAGTAGCTTTGGATATTCAAAACTGAGTTACATAATTTATATAATTTTATCCACACCACTTAATTATTAATTGTAATAGGGCAAACTACAGAGATTTTTTTTCTTAACATTCACATTCAGTTAAAAATCCAGTATTATAGAAAAGAAAAACCCAACAGGTTACACTTTTAGCAAAGTTACCTATTACACCCTGAAGTTTCTCACTGGAATATTGAGGATGATGCTTACCAATTTAAAATAGCTACACTGATACAGTTTATAACATAGTCAATTTAAGGATGAATAAATCTATCTGGAATACTTGAGCAGTGGCACAGCAACTGCTTGTACCACCAAAAACCAGACAGAATAATTACACAGTAGGCTACTTCCTCAAAGGACAGGAAGGGAAAAGTCTACCACCCATCCACCAGGAGCTCAGGGACTGCTTTATAAAACACATAATTAGGTTTCAACACTGTTTCAGTGAAGTAACTGTATGTATTTTAAATCATGGATAACGTAAGGAACAGAATAATGCAGCAACAGGAATACTATCATTCCTCCAACAGCACAACTCAAACCATTCACTCACATCAAATAGCAAAGCATTCATCATTTCAGGACTGCTACGTTTGATATCAAGCTGTTTTGTCTCCACTCAGAACAAGCATCTCATCTGCACCTTAATAATGAAAACCAGACTGATTGTGTCAGCATCTCACTGAAACTACTTCGGGACAGGATGATACAAACCAGTCACACTTCACAGCAACAAAGAGACGTGTCAGCTCCTCGGCGAGTCATCCCTGTGTGACATTTCAATATTTGTGTGATTTGTACTTTCCCTGGCTCCTCCATAAACATAGCAGTGAAATATCACTGCTCCCCGGGTGTTCCAGGAGCACCAAAACACGGGGACACCCGCAAATATGCAACATTCACACCCGCAAAAGTGCAACATTCGCCTTGCTCACTCATCCCTCGGCACCCAAACAAGCATCTCTCTGCAGTAACAAAACTTCAAAAGCTTCCAGGACTTCTGCTCTTCCTTTTCCATTAATCCGGCCACACATATTTCTATTGTTTATTTCAGCCTCCCTCTGTAACAATGCGTTTCCTGGAGCTTTGGTTACCCTTTTATTTGTCTAAACAACTGACCGAACACAGCCTGCTCTCACTGGCATCAGGTAAAGCCTCTTTCACGTGCAAGGTTTTTCCAGGACTCTCAGCATTTCACAAACCTTGTGCACAAACCTTGCACAACTTAACTTGCAGGCCCTTAGTCTGTGGTCTTAAAATATCTGTTAACCCAGATAAAATTTAACTCAATTCTCTCAGTTTCTTTAAAAGTTCCGTGTCCTTACTTGCTTGGAGAGCCAGCAGACTCCCAGGTTGCAGGGACCATCACATTGTTAATTTTAAGGGGTTAATAAGTTTAGCCCAGGGTTGTTCACACCCGCGGACACGGTCCAAGCCTGCGCGGGGCCTCCGCACCCCACAGCACCGCGGTGAAACATCCAAACACCACAAAGAGCCTGGGAGGAATCTGAGAAAGTTGTAACAAAGCAGATGAGTGGAAGTGGGGCTGGAAAGCAGATGCAGAGTGTTCCCAGCCCCTGACCGCGGACCAGCCGCGGGGAGCCCGCACCGACACCCGCGGCGCCGGGAAGGTTGGATTCCATGATCCCAGAGCTCTTTTCCACCCTGGCTGATTCAGTGATTCCGGGCAGGAAACCGGCCGGGAACGGCGTGTTCCAAACGCCGCCCGAGCTCGCGGTGCGGAAGGGCCACCCGAGGCCGCGCTCTGCTCCAGAGCTGACGGCTCCCGCACCCAGCGCTGCTCCCGGCCAGGCCGGCGCTGCCCGTGCCGCGCTCACCTGGGGTTGAAGTCCTGGAAGAAGCCGCGCAGGTTCATCGCGGCCCCTCTACCAGGCGCTCATGGCGCGGCCCCGCCACCGCTCCAGGGCCTGGCCTGCCCGGGCCTCGCCGCC
>JBBMKD010000194.1:12424365-12447681 GCA_037834095.1 Argya squamiceps
CTGTCCCTGTCCATGCTGCGGTTGCCCCGCGATGCCCTCGCGGCCGGCCCGGCGGCGGCGGGGCCCGGAGCTGGGCGCGGGCCCGGGGGTTCGTTCTGGCGGCGGGGGCTGGGCTTGGGGGAGAGGCCGGAGGGAACCCGGGGCCGAGAGATCGGTGTGTCCCGGGGGGCTCGGAGTGTGTCAAGGGGTCGGTGTATCCCCAGGGATCGGTGTATCCCCAGGGATCGGTGTGTGTCAAGGGGTCGGTGTATCCCGAGGGGTCGGTGTATCCCGAGGGGTCGGTGTATCCCGAGGGATCGGTGTGTCCCCAGGGATCGGTGTGTCCCCAGGGATCGGTGTGTCCCTGCGGAAGCTGCTGCTTCACTCGCCGGCGGCGAGCGGGTCGAGCCCCCCTTTACACTCCGCCGCCTTGAGAGGGCGTTTTAAAAAGACGTGTAATTAATGGAAGAAAAATAGTTTTATCTGCTCGGAACAGAATTATGCAGCACTACAGTCTTGGTTACCTGTTGTTTAACACCTTTCTCAAAGCTTGCGGGCCGTAGAGTTCGGTAGTATGTAAATCTATAAAATACTTCCTTATTTTGCATCACTCTACTTTAGACAGATGCAAGGAGATGCCATCTCCCTGGAGAAAATACCATGGGTGCAAGCAATGAAATAAGAAGGGAAATGAAAACCATAGTATTTCTGTCTTGGCCAAATAAGAATTTCTGTCTTTGAAGAATTAATCCCAGTAAGGGATTAAAAGGGTTAAAACCTGATAAATTGGCATAAAGTAACCTCTGATTAATGGACCTCAGGTTAATTTATTTCTAATTCTGTTCCTTCATAGATGGCATGAATGTCTTGTTTATAGTGGTGGATGATCTGCGTCCTGTGTTGGGCTGTTATGGAGATAAGCTTGTGAAATCTCCCAACATCGATCAGCTTGCTTCCCAAAGTATGGTGTTCAGCAATGCATATGCCCAGGTGAGATAAGTGACTTAAACATGTTTTCTCTATGCAAAATAAGTACTGTTTTTGTCACAGTAGGTGTTAGGCAGGCCAGTGGAAAAAGCAAGTATTTATTAACTTGAAGTATTTTCAGTAGAAAAGAAATGATTGGACTGAACTGTAGTGTGTGAACTTTTCTTTACTAAGGTGAGAAAAATGAAAACAAGGCATTTAAATTATGGTATTTGTGTATAATTCCAGCTAGGGAATAGGACTTCAAACCCAAAACTCTTGGGGTTTGTCAGTCTGAAGCAGAGTTGGTCAGACCTTTGGACCAAATCCTGGACCTTCTGTGTTCATCCTTTCTTTATTCTTAAGGCAGATCAGCTAGACTTTTGGCTTTTATCAGCACAGTCCACCTGCCACTGCCGCTTAGTTCTGTGTGATGTGAACAACCAGATTTCAAAAACTCTGCCTTTATGGAACCTGACTTGCTTTTTTAAAAGCTTGCAGTTTGGAATTGATATGCTTAATAAGGATACTGTTCATTCCAGCCTGAAGTGATATGAAACTCGTTCCCTGTGATTCCTGAGTTTTCAGATGATTATGGCCCAGCTACTGATGCCTTGAGAGGCTACCTAGACAGTGTTAAAGGAATAAAGTAGGTATTTATTAAAAAGGCCTTCAAAGGATACACCTTGGGCAGTACAAGAGCCTAGCCAAGGCTACACCCAAGATGGATGATGGGTCACACGTTTTCACACTTTTATAAGTTTTGGTCCATTTACATATTGGGGTTAATTGTCCAGTTAGAGCTTCAGGTCATGAAGATTCAAGAGAAGTCCAGATTGCTCTCCTCAATTCTCTGTTGTTTATACATATTGGGCCCAAAACTGCAATGGTGTCCTTGGTTCTCGGGCTGGGAAATGACTGTTTTGTCTGATTAAAATGTGAAGAGAACTTGCTAACACTTTATATGAAGTTTAGAGTTACATACTAATGTACAGAATCTGGGAAATATGAAAGCTAAAACTTAAGGCATCACTATGGTTAGCTCATACATGTGTTTTGGTTTTTATTCTGAATTTCTCTCCTGCCTTTCTCCTCAGCAAGCCGTGTGTGCTCCCAGCAGAGTTTCATTTCTGACTGCCCGCAGGCCTGACACCACCCGGCTCTACGATTTCTACTCCTACTGGAGAGTCCATGCAGGAAACTACTCCACCCTGCCCCAGTATTTCAAGGAAAATGGCTACGTGACCCTCTCTGTGGGGAAAGTTTTTCATCCTGGTATGGTTGGAATTGTCACTTGTTTAACATAGAAATGCTTGATGTGTATTGTCTCCCAAACTTACATAACTATTAATTCTCGTCTGTATTAAGAACCTAAATCATAATCATAAGCCAGATTTTACAGTGGTTCTCATTAAATCTTAAGGCATTAGAGATGAATGGATTAGATGACTTTTGTCTAATGGATGTTTTCACATCTTGTCTGGGAATTGTGGGAATAAATGTCTAACATTCTAAAAATACAGCTGGAAGTTAGGTGTCTGCTGAAAATGAAATTACTTGTTGGCTTAGTTCTGCCTGTACATGCTTCATGTTTCCTAATAATCTGTGAGTCTGGATCAGGACATGCAGAATGTATGACTAATGCTTCAAGTTCAGTAGGGAATTAGTTCACTAGTTAAAAAGCAGTAACACTTCTGAGTTGAAAAATATTGTAATACTGATCCTCTTTTTGGCAGTTCCTTATCCTATCCTAAACTTGTGTGGATAGTTTCAGTATGTGTTTCAGTTTATAGTAAAGCTAATCAAGGATATGCATGAGGACTGTTATTAATCCTGGGTGGGTTTTGATTTTTTTTTTTTTTTTTAATTTTTTTTGGTTTGGTTTTGATTTTTTGGGGTTTTTTTGTTGGTGTTCCCTGAGGTAAGGCTCTTCAACAGGCTTGAGTCTCCCTCACTAGTAAAAGTTTTTTGGGGAAAAATATCTGTCTTAAGCTTTTTGACTTCTATTTCTTGGCTATCTTTTCCTCAGTTGCCAAAGATTCATTTGAAATGTTTCTTCATTAGGCATATTTGAAAAAAACCCCAAACAATGGAAGACAAGTTAAACTTTTGTCTGAGCTCATCTTGGTTCAGTGAACTATTAAAGTGTATTTAGTATCTTTATCCATTCCAGGGGTTTCATCCAACTACAGTGATGACTATCCCTACAGCTGGTCCATTCCACCCTTTCATCCTTCAGCTGAAAAGCATGAGAATGATAAGGTAAGTGTGATTTTTGGCCCTCTTACAGAGAAGGGTGTTCAGGATATAACCAAGTTCTTTGTATCAAGGACAGGCTGTGCTCTCTGGGTTTTCAGGCTGTACCCTTGTGCAGGAAAACAACTAACCACTGCAATGCTTTGTTTCTGTGCTTTCCAAAAGAAGGTCTAGATTATCAGATGTTTTGTTAATCAATGTGCTCATCCTGCAGATGTTTAAAGTGTTTCTGAATTGGTGTTTGGAAATTTCAGTTACTGAGATGGAAGCAAGAATGATCCTTGTTTGTGTCTAGGTCATGAATTCCTTTATCTGAAAAGTGTGGTTGTCATCTTGCACCTGCAACTGATCTGGCTTTGCTTTAGTTAGTGACAAAACAGTGTCAGTAGTCTTGGAAAACTTTATGTGATAAAGAGCTCAGGGGTGAGTGAGCAGAGGCCATAATTAAAATAACGTTTAAATAATCTGAAACTTTATACTCCGATCCAGTTTTTTAGAATGTTTGTTACTCTTAAGGGTGGCACAAAGGAATGTGGTTTATCTTCATGCAAACATTGCATTAGCATTGTGTGTTGGAGGCTGCACACTGCCCAGCAGGAGCTGCAGTCGTGAGGGTACACACAGCCTTGGGAGTGCTTTGGTCTTGGAAAAAGACTAGTTTTAACAACAGCAACATTTGCCTCCGTGACAGAGAGAAAAGTATTCATTTAGCAGCCCTCCCAAACACCCTGCTGAGGCCACCTTTCCCTGGCCACTGTTCAGTCTAATTTATTTCTCTTCACTGATTACACATCAGCCACTGCTGGCATTTGCTCAGAAACCAAGTCAGTAGCTTCCAGGCAGCTTTCTATGAACTCTTGGGATCAGAAGGAATGAAAATATATGTATGTATATAGGATAGCCAAATGCTGCTGCATCTCCATTAGATCAGAGATTCTATTCATCATAGAAGCTGTGGGCTTTTCACCCATGTGACTACATTTAATCTTCCACCCAGCTTTACAGAGCATTTCTGCATTTTCATAGGCGTGGAAGTTGCATTCTTTTGTTGGTAGAAACAAATTGGTTTTAAAGTTACAGAACAGAGGATTTTGTCTTTATATTTAACAGAAGTTACTGAACTATTTTTTTTTTTTTGTGAAGACTTGTAGGGGAAAAGATGGAAAACTTTATGCAAACTTGGTGTGCCCAGTGAATGTGACAGAAATGCCTGGGGGGACTCTGCCTGATATTCAGAGCACTGAGGAGGCCATACACTTACTGAACATCATGAAAACCAGCAGGCAAAAGTTCTTCCTGGCTGTTGGTTACCACAAGCCACATATCCCACTGAGGTACCCACAGGTGAGGAGAGGAACCTGCAGGAGCTGAGATGAATGTTGCTTTTGTTTTTAAAAGCTGTTCCCACAAATGCTTTATTGCTGTTTCTGGAAAGCAAGTTGGAAACCAGCTTTGATTTGGTGTAACTTCAGGAGTCACCTGTGATGTATTTCAGAAGGTTTAATGAGAATTAATTGTGACTCCTCAGCCAAAAGCCAGGCCTTCGCCACCATAATGGTGACTGCCACTGTGTGGAGATGGAATGTGACATAATGAGGCCTTACAAAACCTTGTATTTCATTCTCTGACTTGGTGGCAAAACTCCTGATTTCAAAGTGGTGTTGGGCCTTTTATTGCAGTGTTGTTTTGAGATACAGGAGGCTGGGTTTAGGTATTTACTAACTCAGTATTTTTCAGGAATTGGTTGGGGATGTCTGGTATTGCTGTGTTTCACACTCTGGAGGAAGGGGAATGAAGCCTCGTAAATGTAACATTAAAGGGTCCTGCAAGGGAAAAATGTTGCTGTTTAAACACAAAATACACAGTATATATTGGAGGTGAGGACAGTTTTTATTTGTGTTTTGTGTTGTGAAGGAATTTCTCAATTTGTACCCCTTGGAAAATATCACATTGGCCCCAGATCCCTGGGTGCCTAAGAGACTGCCTTCTGTGGCATACAACCCCTGGATGGATATCAGACGGAGGGATGATGTGGAAGCATTAAATGTTAGTTTCCCTTATGGACCACTTCCAGATGACTTCCAGGTAAGCTGCCAGCACAGTGCTCTGAAATCAAACTGCCTTCATTGTTCAAATGCAGGGGAGGAGTCAGCTGCCCTTGGATGCTCCCAGTTATTCAGCTACTGACCATTTGCAGTATGAATTCCCTGCCTTGTGCACTGTCACCTCTAGCTCTGTAGGCAAACCTTCACTGTCACTGCAGTTCAGTTTGCACGTGGGGGAATTGTGTAGCAGCTCCCAATGCTCTGTTTGTGTTCATTATCTGAGTTGTTTATCTGTTTCAAGCTGGCACCCAGTGTATCTTCTTTTGCAAGAGTTTCCTTAACCCTCCAGTGCTTATATGAAAATTAGATGCTCTGGTTGGACCAAGAGATGAAGAATGGATTGGTTTGCAGTGTTTTGCTTGAAAGCACTTCTGGAAGATGGAATTTTCTAACTGTCCCATCCCAGATCACCTTTTCTGGAACATTAATTGGGCTACAGACAATTAAAATTAAAGCTTTTCAAGTAGAGTCCTTTAGTTCTTTTACACAGCCACCCCTGGTTCTGCTGTGTGTGTCTGGGGAGAAACATTTTTTTTTTCTCTCCTGTTCTCTTACCTTGCAGCGTCAGATTCGTCAGAGTTACTATGCAGCAGTTTCTTACCTGGATGTGCAGGTTGGCCTCCTCCTGAATGCTTTGGATAATGCAGGACTCTCAAATAACACAATAGTAGTTTTTACTGCTGATCATGGTAAGCATTTAAATCTTTTCTTGAGCTTACTGTTAAGAACTTGGTTGTCCAGTTCAGTGCTGCCATATTAATCCAGTGTGTGTTTCTGTAGTGTCAAGCAGCGCTGTCATACCTTGCACCTCTGCCCTGTCTCAGCCAGGTTGAGGGGACTGGCACTGGCTTCTGTGGCTGCACAGTTCTGTCCCCACAGGCACAGGATGAGGATTTGAGGCTGCCTGCCAGGACATGGGGCTGAGCTTGATGTATTCCCACCCCTTACCCAAGGAGTGACTCTTGCTGGGAGCTGTGCTCTGAAAGTACAGCCCCCATTCCTCCCCCCTTAGCATTTGTAGGAAGCCATCTGGTTCCGTGGGTAACAGGCTTTCTCATTAACTGCTCAAGTGTGTTTTCTTACACTTGTCATTGCTGCTTGCAGAGCATCTAAACTGATAAGAGATATGGTTCCCTTATAACTGAGATCCTGCACACTCTGGATCCTGGTGGTAAAAAAGTTAGTTTGAACTGTGAGACAAATACCTCAAGCATTTAATGCTTGTTTCAATACTCTAATATTCATTTAAATAACCCTGTCATGATGCATTTAATTGTGGGATGGCTTAGCTGATTTAAACCAGTTAGGATGTGAATTAATTGCATCAATTTAAAGTCACATATATAGTTAATTTGGGTTGACCTCTGTGAGCACGTGTGTATAAACAGGCTCTTACAAGTTGCAGAGCAATGGGATTGATACTTTTGGTACTAAAGTGACTCTAGATGTTCCTTCTGACTTGTTTGTAAACTGAATTTTTCTTTTCTTTGCTTTGGGTAACTGTAAACATTTAGTGTTTCCAGTACCATGGCTGGCAAAGTGATCAAGAAAAAACGTGTTAACGTAGCTGTCACAGAGTTCCTTTGTCTTCCCCCAAAGTGAAGTTGGCAGTGTATCTGCCTGGAAGGAAGTCACGTTGGCATCTCTTTCAAGAGGAAGAGGAGAGCTGAAAAGTTTTATCTCTATTGCTTCCTCAGGGGTAGTGTCCTGATATGGCAGTGTGGCACAGAGAGTAGCCTTGGCTGGAGGGATGTTCAGCTACAGTGTTAACAGGAGTGTTGGAGACCTGGCAGCTGCCCAAAACTTTAATGAATGCCTGGTGGAATTGATCTGGAGACTCTTGCAGGCCCTGTGACACACCCCAATTCCTCTTCTCTGCTGTTTTAATGCTAATTTCCTAGTTCTGATCTTGAGAACCTAGAAGTAAGGAAAGGTGTAATTATTTCCTTTACAAAAGAGGAGCAAGTTGCAAGATTTAGGTGGCTGTTGAACTAGCTTCCACA
This sequence comes from Argya squamiceps, assembly GCA_037834095.1. Classification (NCBI taxonomy): domain Eukaryota; kingdom Metazoa; phylum Chordata; class Aves; order Passeriformes; family Leiothrichidae; genus Argya; species Argya squamiceps. The sequence goes on from JBBMKD010000194.1 coordinate 12,431,675, forward strand.
TTAGAGAAAAGACTTGTTACATCTAAATACAGATTATTTACCTTTTCATGTAACCTTTATAATAAACTGGTGGTCTCAACAGTCAGAGTCAATTTACAATGAAGAAGAAATGACTACCAGATTACAAGCCATTATCTGCTCTGAATTGTGTTCTTTGTCACCTAGGGTGGTCCCTGGGAGAACACGGTGAATGGGCAAAATACAGCAATTTTGATGTTGCTACCCGAGTGCCACTGATGTTTTATGTCCCGGGAATGACAACTTCCCCTGGCAGTCAAGGAGCAAAGGTCTTCCCCTACCTTGACCCTTTTAGCCATACTGGAGGCTCAGCACCTCAAGGTAAATTTCCAGTGCTTATTTTGTGTTTGCAATGGGTGCATAGAGGTGGTGATGTGTCTCCAGGCACCCTGAAAATTTACTTTGTCTTTCTGAAGATCTCTTTTTCAAACTGATGGATATGATTATCTCTAAGGCTGTTGGAGAAACAAAAGTGGAGAAGTTTTCTTGTTAAAATTACATCATAAATGCATGGACTGAAGTACATCATAACTGCCATTCCTCAATTGCCTTGATTTTGGTACCCCCAAAAATCCTGTACAGGGCACTTGGAATACAACACCAACTGAATTATTAGAAACATTTATTAGAAAAAGTTAGAAAATTATTAGAAAAAGTTGTTGTCCAACCACCCTGTTCCATAACTTACATTTTGTTATTACTTCTTCCAGGGCAAAGTAAGAAAGTGGTGGAGTTGGTGTCTCTGTTTGCAACCCTTGCAGAGCTTGCTGGCCTGCAGGTTCCTCCTGCGTGCCCCGAGACGTCGTTTGGTGTTGAGCTGTGCACGGAGGGGAGCAGCCTTGTGCACTACTTTAATGAAGGAAAGGGGCAGGAAGGCTGTGAAAACACTGAGAGGTGTTTTAATGAAGAACCTGCTGCTTTCAGCCAATACCCCCGGCCTGCAGACACTCCTCAGTGGAACTCTGACAAACCAAAGCTGAAGGACATCAGGGTCATGGGCTATTCCATGCGTACCACTGACTACAGGTACACCCTGTGGGTTCAGTTTGATCCCAGCAACTTCTCTGCTGACTTTGAGAATGTCCATGCAGGAGAGCTGTACATGATGGAGAATGACCCAAACCAGGATTATAACGTCTATGACAATACTTCACATGGTTGGTTTTACAAAAAACTTCGTGACTTTCTAAAGCACTAGGGGGCCCTGATTCTTCAGCCTTCTAGTAGTTTACATTTCTACTGGAGTTTTCTCATGCATTGTAAAATAAACAAAGACTGATGTTTGGTAAATTATGCATTCCTTTCCAGGGGGAAGGACAAATTGATAGACTTCTGAGAGGTGTTACTCTCATCCCCCAATCCTCGACCAAATTCAGAAAACTATATAAGTCCAGATCCCCAAATAAACTTCCCTTCTTTTTCATCTCACATTCTGGTGGGTGAGTGTGGTTCTTTTCATGTCCTCTTGTGACACCAGGGTTCAGAAACTTCTTTGTGCCTGTTCTTGCAACTGAATGGATGCTTCCTTCTTTTGTATAAAAACCTTTCTGTTGTACAGAAAACATTTGGATTGAATAAAAATCCTTCTTGTATCAAAACTAGCTGTTGCCTTTGTCTTGTTACAGCCCTTAGTGCGCTGAAGTAGTCAGAGGGAACTGTGTTTTCAAACACAAGCTTGTAACACTCCTGAAAAGGCCACAGAGAGCATCAGGCCCATACTGAGAAACATCTCAGTGGTCTTCTGTAGTGAGTGAAGAATTAAATTTCATTATCTGTGCTGAAACTGTTGGTGTGAAAGGTGGAAAACCAGAAACTTACATGTTTGAGTGGCTGTGCAGAGAATGTAAGTTGTGACACAGGTTCTGTCCCCTTCATCCAGGAGACTTGGGGCTGGAGTGGTCAAGTAGACATTTGATATGGGAAAGGCTGAGGTATTTAGCCTTACCTCTTACTAGAGCCCAAAGAGAAACTTCATGTGTTTTATCCAAAATTTAATTATTTTAAATAAAAGCTTTAATTTCGAATTCATCCCTCTCATGATGCAGCAGGAGAGTCTGAATTTTTAATTAGTTAATGGGTATGAAGTGAGCACTTTCATCACTGAAACACTAAATAAGACTGGGGGGTTGAGGTAACACCAACATGCTCTTCTGTAGATTTTCCTGAGGATTGGTCTAATGAGTCTCCACAGGTGAGAGGAGATGGAAACCTTCAGCTTTTGGAGCTGGCTGGTTGCAGAACTGCTCAGTGCACTTGAGGGTTGTTATATCCAGTGACAGAGACCTGGATGTTTGCCTTCCTAGGTGCTAATGGGCTTGGCATTCTCTGTTCTGGGCTAGGAGAGCTAAAAGCCTCCCATTTAAATTTTTAGTGTAGCATTTAGCAACACAGGATGTGGAGCATTAGTTGTCCTAAGCTGTGCTGTAGGTAATGTCCAGATGGCCAAATGCATTAAAGTAAATATGTTTGGGAGCTTGTATCTGAGAAAAATGGTTTTGCTGAGTATTTTATTTAAGTGCTGTCTGTACTTTGTGCTCACAGCCACGAGGTACATGGTGCTTTAGTGTGAGGGCAGTAATTTGTGTTGTTTTCTATCAGCCTGCTGGATTTCTGCAGTTCTGTCTTGGTAATCCAGAGTCTCAGAATTTTTACCTTAAAAAATAAGAGCTCTTTCAGATGGTGTTAACTCCTGCTACCTTCCTTAATGAACTGCTCCAATTCCTACAAAAAGCCAGCCATTACTTGTCTTCCTCAGATAAATTGACTTTAATATCCTGGAAAAGCCATAGATATAACTTTATTTCATTAAAATCCATGTGACAGTCTTATTCCTAATTAATGTAGGGATACCCACCATGCATCTGATTCTCTGTTAGAAGACAGTGGTTATTTAGTGCCTTAAACTCAATTACAAGAATGTATTTCTTATGAACTTGTCATTTGTTTTACTCAACCTGAGATCCTGTGTGTTCTGCAGCATTATTATTCCAGGTAAAAATATATTTTTCCTTCATTTATGGATATATACTTAGATCCTCAGCTGGTGTGAAGTACTTCAGTTGTATGTAGCAGATTCAATGTAGCTGTACCAATTTCACACTGGCTGAAGGTGTGTTTTACTGAGAGCAGTGCCAGACAGAGATTTGGAGTCTGCAGCTAGAGCTAATTATATCTCTGACACACTTTCCTTCAAAGGAAAATCAAATATTGGGGAAGTTATTTTGGGGAATGTATTGAAGCGTTAAGGATTAATCTAAATCTCTGGTATGCTGGGTCAGTAATAAAATGTGCATTTAAAATTGTTCTGGCAAATGGGTATTATCTGAGACTTGGCTACATGAGCTTTGTGTTTTGTTTCCCTGCAAAAAAAACCCCCACAGTTTTTGGGAGATGTAAAATTACAGCGTGTAGATAAAATATTTAGGATTTTATTTGCATGGAAACATTTCTGTGCATACTCTGCCCTAAGCCTTCCATCACTTCAGGCAATTTAATTTTTCAAGTGGAGATAAAAGTCCTGGTGCTAGGTGATGAGTATTTTTTTCCTCAAGTCACTCTCTTTATATTGAAAGGGAAGAGCTGCCCTTGACCTTTCTTAATCAAAATCCAGTAATCTTTTGGGGAGACATGAGACAGAATTGTCTCTGACAGCCAGTGAATCAAGATGTATCTGCAAGCTCAGGGCAAGGACGTTCCTGAGTAATTGCAGAAGTCCCTGAGCAGGGTTCTACAGTGCACCTGGAGAGCTGGGCCCTTCTGCCTGCTGCTCAGCTGGGGCAGAGTATTTCTGGGGATGAAAAAGGCAGTAAAAAATCCTCAGCAATAAAACATCCTTGCCAATGCCATGTTAGTTTTGTTATGGAACTGGGTTATCGTTACAATTCAGGATGGCTCATGAATGAATGACACATAGAACTCTGATTTCTTCAGAGGGCTTATAGCAAAGTTTATTGAAAGACAGATTCTTTTTATGCAGTGTTTGGGTACAATGAATAGGATTGGTCCTTTAGGGCACCACCTTTTTGTAAACATCTCTACCAGTAAACAAAAAAAACCCAGCAGGTGTCAGGAGGAGGATATATATCTACAGGGATTGTTCATAGGGATTGTTTTGCGTTCCTTCTCACGATTTCCCAGGCCAGCTTTTCTCACAGCCTTCAAGTTGCTGCCTGGAGTCTAAGATCTATTTTCTGAGCACTGTCAGAAAATTCCCACTCACTGGGTATGTGAGGTGCACATCCAGCAGTGACAAACAGAGAAGGCCCATTTTCTCAATCAAACCAAGACACTGCTTCTCCTGGAGAGCCCGAGCTGTGGGTCTTGCTGGGCTGAGCAGCCTCCACTGAAGAACAAAAGAGCTTAACAGGAGCAATAAAAGTAAAGTGCTCTTGTGAGCAGCGCTGTCTCTAGAGGGAAGAGGTTGCAAGCCAAGCATCAGGAAATAAATGAGATGCCAGTGTTGACCCTATTTCTCAGGATGGCACCAGAACAGCTGGAAGAACAGCGTGGTGCTGCCTCAGCAGGAATTGTTACCTGAGGTCTGTGAGTGGAGACCCTCCACGGGGACTGCAGAGTAGCCGCCGTAAGCACTTGGCACTGAGCAGAGTCAATAAACAGACCTCTGTTAATAAGCTAATGTACAGCACTCATTAAGCAATGGAATTAAGATTTTGGTCCCAGCTGCACGTCAGTCAATCATAACTCACGGTGTTTTTTCAAGTGTGTAGATGCACAGAACCCTAAAATCCAAGGAAAAGGATTGAAGGAAAGTAAAATATATGCCATGCGCAAAGCAGAAGCAATGGGAATTCTAAAAAAAAAAAAAATATAAATGGAGGCGTTTGTGTTTGGGTGTTCTTTGTAGCACTACAGGAATGTTTATGGCATGCTGTTTGCAAAGCAAAGATTTGGGTCTAATTTCAGGCATGCTGTGCACACTGGAGAAGATGGAAATGATGGAGCTCCACACTGTGCTGTGCAACAGATTGGAATCCCCCCTTTGGCCTGTGCTTGCTGGGGGAAATGGGGTAGGTTCTGGATTAATGAGAGACTTGCAAGTGTGTTTGTGTGCTGAGGCAGCTGAGAGTGCCAGCTATTGGTCAGATGTTACCTAATTAATCACCGTTGCATGTTAATTATGTATTAGTGACTTGCTGCTGTGTTGTCTTGGTCAAGTGGAGTCCCCTGCTGGAACGAGTGTTCCACAGCATGAAGGATGGGATGTGGACGTGACAATAGCAGGGATGTTTCTCAGTTCCTGGTGCTAATGTGTATTTTCTCTGATAGGCAGCAATATCACCAGTGGCAAAAGGACCATAATGTCATGGTTGGCACCCAGACAGGGTGCAGGGCACTGTGCACAGCTTACATTTCATATATTTGGGAAGTGCCTGGGAGTTGCAGCTGAGTTCCTTTGTTGAATGTGTGATTTTTCTTTTTTTCCCCCCTCCAGTGGTTACTTAGCATTCAAATGTAAAACGCTACATAAAGAATGAAATTGCCCTCCTGCTAACTGGGTTTTCCAGCACTTTACAGTTTTCTAGGCTATGGAACTTCTTGCTTTTCACATCAGAAACTCCCAACCAAGTTAAGATGACTCTATGTCAAACTTTTTATGTCTCTGTGTTTGACTTCCTAGCTAATGAAAATTATCTTCAGATCTGCATGGGTGGATCTTGACTCCAATGTTCTTCTCTGCCTAAATGCACAGGTCTCCTTTTAAAGTCTGTGGGAGCTCTGCTTATGAAAGAAGATAGACTACCAATGTCAAGATCCACCATATGAAGCAGCAAAAAGAGCTTTTTGCCCTCTAAATGTAAAACTTGTCTCAGTGCTGAGTAGCAGAAGAACATTTCTATCCAGCAGTGTGTGAAGGCCCCAGCTATAATGGAGCTTTGACTAAGCAGGAGGAAATGGCAAAGTCTGAGATGTTTCTGTAGCTGCACTTGGACAGGGAGCAGGATAACAGAGTGAAGTAGCAGAGAAAGGAACAGTGAGATGCAATGAACAGTGAAATCAGGTGTAAGTCATGATCCAAAAGATTAGGATCCAGCAAGAAAACACAACAAAAATCTAAAGAGAACAAGAATGGGAGGGGAAATATTTATAACTCTGGTTTTAGTTTCTGCAGACATTTAGGGGAACCCAGATCTTCCTGTTTCTGCTCTATTTTTTTCCTGTGTTTAAAGGATTTTTTTTCCTGGGTTTAAAATCTATGAGCTTTGTAAATATTGTGTTTGCACAAGTTCTTTGAATTTCTCTCTGAAGCACTTTTGAAAATCTGCTTTCGTATGTTGTGATTTTTGTCCCAAGTATTTTCAATCTGGCATTATCCATGCATTCAAAACACTTGCCCTTTTCTTTTGGTCCCAATGTAGAATCAAAATCTGTAATTTCTAGTGTGTAATACATTTGTGCTGAGGATTCCCTGTCTGCTGTGTGACTAAAGAGCAGTTAGCTGTAGGTTATGTCCTGCTTGTGCATCTTCTGTAGACACTGCAAGAGCTGCCTGAGTATTATCTGACTGCAGCCTTTTTTTCTTTTTTTGTCAGGGAAGTGATGATTTGATTAAATCAGACTGTCTTATGTAGAGATATTGCTTTGGTGACAGCTATATTGAACAGTTTTGCTTTGATAAGATCAGGGACCTTTGCTTCAATTTTATTTCAATTTTTATTATATTGCATAATTTTGACATAATTTAGAAGGGTATTATAACAAATGAGAAGGCAATTACTTTGTAAGAATAATAAAGGCAAAACAAAAAATTTTGATCTCTGAAGGAGAGTGTTCATTTGCATCAGAATGGAGCCACTCACTTCACAAGTGTCAATTCAAGTTTCTGAACCAGATTTTTTTGTAATTTTTGTCTTGTGGGAAAACTTTGAAATTTTGGCAGCAAGCGAGTGATGGAAAATCCCAATTCATGCATCTCCTCATGGCATTAAAATGCCAATTCTAATCTGGCTTCACAAATAATTATTCACATTAGCAGAGTGTTGAGGGCTGGAATTGGGTTTAGGCCATTTCTGTTTGCAGTGCTCTAGGGAGAGTTGGACTGGATGGTCTTTGTGGGTCCCTCCCAGCTCAGGGCTTGGATGTTTCTCATTTTTCTCTGAGGAATGGAGCAGCAGCTTTTTGTTCTTATTCCCCTACCACTGTCAAGCTTTGTTGCACTGCCTCACCCCTGCTGCTGTCAGATACTTCTGGTTCCAGGAAAGCCAGGCTACACAGCCTCTGCACAGCCAAAAAATGCTTCCCCTGGCAAGAGATCTGTGGTGACTTTAAAGCAAGACTTCTTTTTTTTTTATTTTATTTTTTTCTTTTTTTTTTCCCCAACAAATTGCCTAATAAGAGGGCAAATATTAATCACATGTCTGGAAAAAGTTTGTTTTGATCTCCATGTCTGCTATTCCAGCTTTCAAGAACAGAGCCTTTTCTGAGCCATTTTCCTGGTAATAGAATTAGGACATAATTCCTAGAAGACAAATCTTGGCAGGTATGAAGTGTATAATACCTATCCTTGACTGAACCTACAGCCCAGCTTAATACTTCCCACATTTTCCTGCTTTCAAAGTGAGTTTGATCTTGTGCTGAAGGAAATGATTCTCTTTACTTGAGCCCTCTTGAATATTTCACAGTAAGAAGGATGTGATCCATTACTTCAGGAGCCCTCATTATGTGCAGCTGTGGGATACTCATCTTTTTCCTTTATCTGCTCTGCTGGAAAACTTGGATACCTTGTTTTACTAAACAAAATCAAGATCAGGGATGTTAAAAATAGATTGACTTATTGAACTTGATGGAATAATCATTTTCTTGTCGCCAGCTTTATCTTTTCTTTGTTGAAATAAGATTAGCAGAGATTAAAGCTATTTATTTTGGAGATATAGCATTCTGGTCAGGGAAGCTGTGATGGGTTTTTCTGTAAAAGGATCTTCATATTTAAAGAATGTGCAAACCCTCATTTCTTTTGAGGGCTGTTTGTTTCTATAACTGCTACTCTTGCCTGCAATTCCTCTTTTCCGAGAAAATACCTGGTGGAAACCCCCAAGCATCTTCTGTATTTGTTCCATTTTTGCTCATTTAAAGCAACAATGTTCTTTCTGACACAAAGCCATGCAAACGAGATGTGAATTTTTCACTGCCTTAATAAGGGATGATTTGTCTAAGGCTTCTCCTAAGATTCACTTTGTGAAAGGAATAAATGCTAACCTTCATTTACAAATTAAGGTTATCAAATACAGTGAGGGCCTGGCCTAGTAAAGCATTAAGCCATGCACTTAAGTACATTCCTAGTCAGTAAAACATTGAAATGTGTTAACATTTTGTGTTTAAAATGCTCTGATGAGTCCAGGCCAGAGAAGTCTGTGGCACAACCATCCCAGTGTTGGTGCCGCCAAAGAACCAGCAGGGTCCTGCCAGAGTGGGGCACTGAGTGTTCATCAGTAGGATTTCATTTCTGCTAGGAAAAAAAAAAAAATCTGTCTTGGTTCTCTGTGTTTTAAGGTCTGTTGTTCACTTCTTGGGTAAACGTGGCAAGGTTTTGGGAGCCCAGGATGGGATTTCTGTGCTAGTTGGGCTTCCATGAGGCTCCACATCTCTCCTGCATCTCTCCCTTCAAACTTGCTCGTAGTTTTTAGTTTCAAAGAAAAGCCAAGTCTGGATTTCTCAAAATTTCTTCTATCCTTGATTACAGATCAACAGCACTTCACTTTTCCTGAGAGGTTTAAACGAGTCAAAAGACATTAAAAACTAAGAAATTCGATGTTCTACATAAAGCCTTGCCCACAAACCTGGTGTAAACCTTCCCCTGCCTACAGACAGTGCCCGGCTCTGCTGTGCATCTCCTCTTCCTCGACACCAGAGCTGGGAGGAGGAAGAATTCCTCTGCCTTTGCCCTGCTTTGTCAGGATTTTCAACGAGTTCTCCCCATGCCATCTGCACTGTGGGAGCGGCTCTGCTCTGTAATTCCAGAGCTCCTCGACTAGAGGTCAGTAACACATCAAAGAACGGGAGCCTGAGAGCCAGAAACTCGGATATTAGCTGCCACTAAACATTTCGTTCTGCATTTGAAATAAAGAGTTGTGATTTGGTTAATCAGCAGCAGCTATAAGTCATACAGCTACGGGATAAGAGTAGTGGTGTGCTTCCATTCTATATTTTTTAATTTTTTTTTTTATTATAAGCATGGTGCAAGTAATGCTGTCAAATTTTAAACAATAAGAAAAATGACCTTTTAATACACTTTTAAACACTTGGTCTTAGGTAGTAAGTTGGACATTTTGACTTGATGTGTAGCTTAGAAAATAAATCTGATTTTCAGAATTTTTTACTGCTAATTCTTTATATAGTGACTTTAGCTGCATTGGCATTTTCTCCTGACAGGGCTAGCTAATTAGCTTGGAAGAGAAAATCATTGTCTGAAGCAGAGGTGGTTAAAAGTAGATTATAGATAGGCTCAGAGTCCTATTTGTTGTGTCTTTACAACTTCAAATGTAGAATAGATCAGTCACTATATAATAAAGGGCAGGTTTAGAAATGCATAAAAGTAAAAGGTTTGATTCAATTTACTTTAAAAATAACCTTTATTGTTCTGTAATCATTCAATTCTAATTATTTTTTCCCTGCTCAACTGTTTCTACTCAGTGGTAGAGGAATTGGTTATCTGGACAATTAAAAGCAATTTGTGGAGTATCTCTTTCTCATCCAGACACATTTCTTTAAAGGATGTCTTCAGCTGTGCTGCCATTTTAATAGCAAGTTGGTCAAATACATCCTCTGAATTATTTCTTCATAAAAGCAGGCACAAAGGATTCTGTTTGTATTCTTTGAGTGTGTCCTATCCTGAAAAAACTAATTTCCTTTATCATGACTAATGCCATTACTGAGTGGTTTTGCTGAGGCATTTAGTTCAGCTGTGTTCATGACCATGATTAGTGCATTTGTCTCCACCTAAAATGCTGATTCCTGTTTGAATACTGCACCCCTAAGAGATGTGCTCTAAGTCTTTGTGAAGGGGACATCTCTGTTCCCAGCATTTTTGTGTCAGTTGATATTTTTTCCCCTGCAGACAGAAACCCAGACCAAGGCATTTTGATAGTCTTGTTACTCAAGTCCTATTTCCTCCCCTCACGGCACTTTTACACTTGCATGATACATTATGATTTATGCCACAGTTGGTAAGAGTGGAACCAGAAGTATTATTCTGAAAAGGTACTATCTGTACAGATAAGATCATAGAGAGCCTCTGGAATAGTCAGAATATAAAGTCAGGTTTGCATTAAAAGACTCCCAGTGTATCTTGAACTGAAAATTTAAAGAAATAAAAGCAGGTGAGTGTAGCTCCTCCTGCAGACTGAAAACACAGGCACCTCTTGGGCTGGAGCAGCAAAATACATTAGTCTGAAAGTGGCTGGTTTTAAGAAATGATTATGCCTTGGAAATGTTATGTGCAGGACACGGAGATGAGTTTGAGGGATGGTATTTAGCTTTCTAAGGATGTTATTAATAATACATTTGGAATGGGGATCAGGCTGTGAAGAAGTGTCCTTTTCTTCATTTCTCCTCTCAGACAGTCTTTGGGCTGCACAGCAGTTTCACTGCTGTGGCCACCTTGCACTTCCATGATCTCTGTGTCCTGGTCAGTAACCCTGACCCACTTGGTGCAATACCAACCCTCTCCCTATTTAGCACCAGCAGAGCAAAAATATCTTCACAGCCAGCAGTCACTGACTGGGGCCTGAATGGTTTAAATGCTTTTAAAAGCCCAGGGCAGTCATCCCTTCAGGTCTGGCATCTCTGTTTCTTGAGCTTGCACACTGGCAGAGCTCTCCCTTCCAGCCTGCCAGCTCCAGAGTGGATGGTGACAGGCTGTCATCATCTGTTCTACCCTGTCATTCCATCAGCTTTAAAATGGAAACCTGAACTGGTGGGATACAGTTGAGCACTCTCATGTGTTTGATCACTGAATGAGCTCGGGAAATGAAATATAATGGGAACTCGGCTTTTTTTAGTCTCTTTCATAAAGTAAATCAAGTTCTCTGCTTGTGTGACTGCATGAAAGGCACTGGGATTAGCAGATTTGCATTGTTTCACTCAAACCACAAAGGTAGATTTCTAGTTTAAGTGGTGCTCTGGTTTGGTTTTTTTTCCTAGAAAACGTTCAGTGTTTCAGATCTCCTGTTTGCAGTGCCAGACACTGCACAAACCATCAAAGGGGGAGCCTTGAGCTGTGGCTGAGCCAGCTGCCAGCAGCAGGGACTGTCCCACCTCAGCTGCTGTTCACAGCTGGCTGGCTCTGCCCTTTTCTTGTGCTTATCTGATTCCCTGGAAACCAGTTCAGCTTGATAACCCACCCAGAAACACTTCTTTCTTTCCCTTCCTCCTGTAGATTTAGCTCACCAGTAGGTCAGAGTAGGACCAAAGGCAAAGCAGGAAGGATTGAGTGGCCTAAGACACCTCTCCTGCCTTGCAGAACTTGGCACCTACATGCAAAAGATGGACCAAAGCAATGCAATTGCCTTCCCTTTCCTACTAACATGTCTGAACATGTCCAGTGGTGGTTGTGTGGAGGCAGCAGTGCAATCAGGGATGTGCATTAGTATTTTATTGCCAGGGTGAAGGTGGTAGCCTGGCCAGATTTCAGAAGGGGATGAGCACCAGGTGGGCACTGGGTGAGCTATTCATACAGTGATACTATATATTCATACAGTGATATATTGTGATATTCATATATTCATATAGTGCTACTATCACTTTCCAAAGTGGGCAGTATCAAGATCCAAACCCAGACATTTTTTGTCAAGTATGAAAGGCCACTTAAACATTGCTGCTTTAGCATCTTACTCGTGGCTTGGACAACAACTGAAAAAAATTAATAATATTCCCACTGGGATGTTGCTTTACCCTGTGTTGTTCTGAAGATTAATTTTTGTGCAGTATGGTTTTTGCCATTATAGATCTATAGTCTAATCAAAAAATGATAAAGTTGTACAATATTAGCAGACAACTAAGCCAATGTTTGCTTTAGGGTGAATGAGTTGTCCCAGCTCCAAGTGGAATCTGTATATTGGGAATCAGCAGATTTCTTCTCCTTCTCCCTGAAGCTCTACAATCTGCTCTTACAGTCCACTTTCTTGGACTAACAAAGCTCTGTGGTAGTACACTGTCTGAGAAAGCCCAGCTTTAGTCCTATAATTGTCTTTTCTCCATATACTAATTTTGTTATTGTTTATAGCTTCTGAAAACAGGCTTATTGCCAATGTGAAAGCAAAGAGCAGAACTCTCTCTGTGACAATTTTCATACATCTGGTATAATGATAAATATTTTATATTATTAATAATAAATAACAGTTTTATGGAATTGGTTCCCTTTTATGGGCAATGGTGGGACAGCTGTCTAGCTTGTAGTTTTATAATTTGTCCTACAGGCAATTTTGTGCTTATGGCATGTTGACTTCAGTAGGGAATTCTGTTTAAAACCTGATCACTCTATTTCCATGAAGGCAGATGTAGGCATTTGTGTTTCCACTGCCAGACCCCTGGGTTCCTCTGTCCCTGGAGAGGCTTTGGAGGAAGAAATCAGTGGCATTTCCAGGTGTGTCCTGCACGTGAAAGGTGAACTTTCTAGGAACAATTACAATGATCCACAGTGTGAGAGAGCTGGAAAGTTACCTGCCCTCCCCTTGAGAATTGTTTTAATCTCTTCAGAAAACCTTGTGGCTTTGGCATTAGGAATAGGATCACAGCTTGGATCAAGGTTAATGAAATTGCAGCAACAACTCAAAAGTTTATCCTGAAAAGAAGCCACATCATGCTGATAGTGTGGAAGTCCAAAGATCACTTGTAATGGTTTCCTGATGTGTGCTGGAAGACGTGTAACCCCATCAGTGGTCCCTGTGTTTTAGTGGGACTTGCTGTGGGGAAGGAATTTCTGTCTCTATCTGGAGGAGACCCTGATTCATCTAAGTGAATTTAGAATTCATCTCAGCCCGAGAAAACAGCCCCTGACAGTGAGAAAGGCTGATGGTATTTAGCAGAGCTCTCCAGTCTTGTGAGCTGAGCTAAGCTGCTGTCTGGCAGGTGAATTGGAAAGCTTGAAAGCAGTAAGGATCTGGAAGAGTTGCTGGCTTCCCCTAACAAGACCCTGACTGGTACGTTGGGTTTAATACTTCCAACATTAATAGCAAAAATGCTGCAATTTACAGACTAGCTCTCGGACACAAACCAGATACCAGGGATCCAGTAAAGAAAGTCTTAATGCCCAAGGCTATTGGGCCATTTTTTCACTCTTTCAAATAACCTTGCCTCTCATAAATCTGTTGCTCATTTAAAGCAAAACTTTTTTGCTTGCATCAGAAATTACTTCCAGCATTGGATATGAAGCATTCTGCAATATGTTTTTAAGTGAGGGCTGGATTCAGTGCTTAAATAAAGAAAGCCAGTTCTCTTCAAACGGATCATTTATTGCTACCTTCGTGCTGTATATTTATTGTGAGGATATTGTCACATTTCTTTCAGTTTTGAAAATGTAAGTTGGATTTTCTCTTTCAGGTTGCCATCTGGTGTATTGCGAACAGTCTCGGAGAGTAAGAGGCCATCTGTTAATACTTTTTCAGGAAGCTTTTTATAGAGCAGTGAAGTGGCAAATCTCAAAAACACGTTGTAATGACTTACAAGATCTCGGGTATGTGTACAAGTAAAGGCTGATATTTTATTCCTATCAACAATATACTTATCAAGCTGGGGAGGAAAGGAAGAGAAGAAAGAGAACTTGCACACAAATGCACATGCATTTTAATGGCTCTATTGCATATATTACTTTTTTCTATTTTTACATAAAATGTAAAGTGAGTTTCTGAAGCTCTGATTCAGTTTATGCTCATGTACTTTAGCAAGACTGATTGCCTCTTTGAGAAGCTGTTTCCTTCTTTAACCATTAACAGAGATCAAATTACCCAGGATTTTGCCTAATAATACTAAGAATGTAGCTTATGTTCCCATAGCATGTGATTTTCCATCTCTAGTGCTTGGTACTCCCAAGATGCTGATGTGTCTCTTGCCAGATTCTGCCATGTAGGAAAGCATCCAGTTCAGATCTGCCAACAACCTCTGGCTGATATTTGGTGCATTTCTATGGCAGAAGGTTATTTCCACATTCAGCTCCACAAGTGGAGAGATTTTCAACACAAATTTTATGTGCCCACTCAGTCACTAATGGTAGAAGTGGAGGACATGAGTGACAGAAGTGCTGCCCGAGTCTTCTGGCTGTTGTAGGAGTAGGTACTGGCTTTACTGAGAGCCTCCCTGTGGGCTGGAACTTAAACTAAACCATACAGAAATTAATCTTAATATTAACAGAATACTAAAATATAACTCAGACCTAAACACAGTAAATTACTTCAATTAAAAATCCACTTCTATTTTTATCCCCACTGAGAAAGGAAATCTTTTCCCCACATTGTGATAGGTTTCTGTACAATGAAGGGATGAATAGCTGCTGTCAAATGCCCTTTTTTCCCACTGGCGTGGACTTCCTCCACTATTTTGTGGCACAGCAGAAGCAAATAGAGCTATATCATGTACCTGAGGTTTATCTCAGCTCTGCTCTGGCCTGTCAGAGAGGGGACATTGTTGCTTTCAGGATCAGGTGCCTTGAAAGCCCTCAGAGAAGCATCAAATGACAGATTGCTTTGTGAGCCTGACATGCAGAGGAAGAAAAGCAAGTGCTGATTGTCTGGGCAGGTGACTGGAGATTTGCTACCACAGAGATAAGCTGGTTTTTGGGTGCTCAAATGAATCCTTGCTGAATGTTGTGCTCCACTTCCAATCCTGCATCATCTGAAATGTCCCAGTCAAGCACATTTTTCTGTATTTTTAATACTGTATTAATTTTCTGTACTTTGAGTTCTGCAGTAACAAGATTCTGTAGTGATGTTCTTGGGCATCCCTCTGTGGAACAAGTCCTGCTTCAATTAAATGTAATAGTAAGATCTTTTTCTCTTCACTGGTTCCAAATTTGATAGTGAGACATCAAAAGTATCATCCAGGTGTCACTGATAATAAATGTCAGTGCTGCTGCATGTCAAGGTCATAAAAACCTGTAGTAAGGGCTGTTCAGACTGGCATTGTGCTTAAATACTATCATCATTTAAACAAAACTAGGCAGCTCTAAAAGCAAAGACAGCATGAATATCACCATAAAATTAAGCCCACTAGCCAGTGGTGAGAGAATCTGAAGGCTGTATGTTGGAAGAGTTCTAAAAGCAATGCAGGTTGGTTTTTTCAGTGCTAAAACCCCTCAGAAATAGAGAAAGAAGTGATCCTAGCTGGGTTCAATATAATGTGAGTCAATTGTGCATAATGGTATTGAGCAGTGGTCAGAGTATCTTCTAAAAGTTTTATTTAGAAAAAAGAACTTTTCTTCCAAATTATTTTTAGAAGCATTCTCATTTATTGAATGAAGAAAAACTAATCTGTGCCTCGTTCCTGTATTTTTAGTGTAAAAGGAAGATAAATAATGAAAAATAAAAAATTGGGGGAGGGCTTTTTTGTTGTCCAAAAAGATCCAGTATCAGCCACAATTTTTAGTTAAGAAGCATGCTTTTTCTCCCCCATCTAATACTCCTACTACATTGCTGAATGATTATTAACCCCAGGCAACAGGCAGTCATAATTTTTTTTACCATATTATTTGAGAATGCTATAAGAAAGGCCTTGAATCCAGGGAAGCATTGACAGAAATTAGTTCTGTTCTCTTATTCTTTCATCTCAAAACAAGACTAGGTGGTCTTGACTGGCAGCTGCCCTGAGCTTTACCATCTCTTTTTTTTTTTTTGTTAAAAAAGAGAAGCTGCCAAGAGGTCTCCTGAGATGGCAGGGAGTTAAGTGCTGGTGTGAGGATGTGCCTTGTGTCCTCCATCCATCCATCCATCCATCCATCCATCCATCCATCCATCCATCCATCCATCCATCCATCCATCCATCCA
>JBBMKD010000194.1:12447781-12464745 GCA_037834095.1 Argya squamiceps
CCATCCATCCATCCATCCATCCATCCATCCATCCATCCATCCATCCATCCATCCATCCATCCATCCATCCATCCCATGTCTCTTTAGCCAGGTCAGCACAGAGACGAAAAAGCTCATGGCTGAAAATAGTTCCCCAAAGGTGGAGGCTTGTTCAAGTCCCCTAAAAGTCACCTGCTGACAGCTCAGCACTGAGAATTCTGGCTTATTGGGTCACTGTGGAATGGATTACTGCACTCTCTGCAGATGAGTGGATTGCATGAACAATTAGCAGTGCATCCCTGATGAATTTTGAAGTGCCCTGGCCTATGGGATACTGCAATTTTGCCATCAGAGCTGAGATGCCACAAAAACATCTGAGTTGCACTGGTAGAACCTGTAGGCCAGGCCTAGGAAGTGTCAAGAGCAGAACTTTGCTGTGCTGCTTGTGGTCTGTCTGGTGTTGCTGAGTGTCACATCTACGATCTGTGGATTTACTGGGGGAATGAAATATGAAAGATTGACTCCAGTCCTGTTTAGGGTTAAGAGTCTGTAAATCCACGGTGCTTGCAGAGACCAGGGATAATTTAAACACTGCTCACATTCCTGCCTCCACAGTAGGGATGGGTATTTTGTTTTGAGGATTTTTTCCCTTATCTCAACTGCTGTACCATTTGGCTATCTGAAGCTTTTGCATGCTTCACAAACACCATCTGTTACAACCCAAGACACAAAGACTGCAAGTGATTAGTAATATAAGGCAATGTTGCAGCTGTATGTGGTGTGGAAAACTGATAGAACCAGAACTTTCTCTGTAAGCCTGACATGCTGAATAGTGTGTTTGTGATTTGTCTAAGCTTTTGCATTTGTCAAGTAAAGATTAGCTTTCTGCTGCTCTGGAGACATGACAGAATAAAAAACAAAACATTCCCTCCTGTCCAAAAAATCCCAACCAACAACAAAAAACCCCAACCCAAAACAAAACAAGAAACCCCAATAAAACCAAAACAAAGCCCCAGGCATTCCATTTAGGAAATATTTTTGGAGTAGGTACAGCATCCAGGATAGAGGGAGTCCCTAGCAGGGAAACGTTTCCAACTGCCACATGATAATATTGTATTAGATGAATCTTTTCTGGATTGAAATTGCCTATATATCCTGATTAATGCCCTTTAAAGTCATAAACCACTTAAAATATACATATAATAGGGACAATTCAGCTGTTCTGGCCGTGGACAGATTGCAATAAATACCAATACACTCCTTCTTGGATTGTCATTCAATACATGTTCATGGCACTGGTTCTCAAGCTCTGGTATTGGTTTTTCTCTTTCAGCCTTGATTGCAGTAATGAAGAACTGCTTATGCTGGGGGGTACCAAATTACAGAGGAATACTCTGGATGAATATGAGAATGAGCAGGAGAGGAGAGCAAGGCTTAAATTCAACTGCCTGCAGGATAATTGTGTTACTGTGTGATAATTGAGGGCATGGTCCAACTACAGAGACAGAAACTCTGAACTGGTGAGGTGAGTCCCTTTTTAATGCTAAATAAAAGAAACTGTTCAAATCAATGATGGTAAACGTTGTGTTATTGCTAATTGTGTTATCTTCCTCTCCATCACTAAGATATGCATGTGTCCTTACCATCTCTAGGCATTTGGAAATATGAGGACAAAGCTTGAGTCACCTTTAAATTTCCCCTCTCTGCACTCAGATCCTTATCCTGTTCTCATATCATGTAATGCTTGTTTTGAAAACAAAAAAGAGTTTTAATTCTAAAAACGTCTTTAATTTCTGTTAGACTAATAGGTCAAATTTGGAAGAAGGTAGGTCTATGGTTTTTGCTTATGCAAACTGTTTTCTCTATATAAGAAGTGCACTTTTGTCCTTAAACTTGTATCTTGTAAAAAATACCTTTTGTCCTAGAAGAGAGAGCAAGAAGTAACATCCTTAAACTGAGGCTAAAACTTCAAGCTAGATATTAAGGAAAAAAACCAAACCCTCACTGATGGAAAGGACAGTGAAAAGGGTGAAAAGAGACTCCCAGGGAAATTGTGATGTCTGCATCACTGGAGACCTTTAAGAGCAAATACCATATTTACAGTTCATCTCACCATGAATAGAAAGATGAACTAAATGGCCTTCTGGGGTGTCTTCCAGCACTGTGATTTTGAAAGCCTGTGACCCAAGAGGCCTTTCCCAGTGCTGTGCTGTCTGTGAGGAAGGTCAGGATAATCAGGAGACTCCCTGCTCCTGGCTGCAATCCTGAGCAGGCTCCTGGGGGCTTTAGTGTGTGCAGGAAAAACTTAATGCCCCCCAGAGGACCCTGATGCAGGGCTGGCTGAGCAGGGAGGCGGGAAAAGCTCAAGAAGGAGCAAATCTTAATTCTCTTTCTCTGGAGCTGTGGCAGAAGGAAAGCAGCAGTGTCAGAGCAGTGGAGTCTTGCCTGTGTCGTGTTGTGCCTTGCCGAAATACAGGTGGTGACACTCTGATGGAGGAAAATAAACTTACTCGTGCCTTTCCCTGTCCATGGCTGCAGTCTGGAGTGTAGACTGGATATGGTGGTTGCCTCGTGAAAAGATAAACCTTTTCTTCTTTCTTAAATAAGTCTTAAACCTCACTGAGTGTGCTGTGGCTGGCTGGGGGTTTGCAGATCAGCACCCAGGGGTCACCGTGCTGGGGGAAGGCAATGAGACTTTCCCACCTGGAGAGCCAGGAGTGTCCTTGGGAAAGCTGCTGCCTTGCCACAGGAATTGCTGATGCCAGTGCTGTGGCCTGCCTTTTACCCTGGGGTGGATCTAGAAAGTCTATTCTAGTGCTTTGATAACTGATATTTAAATAACTGCAGCATATTCCAGAGCACTGAGCAAGCACGTGTTTATGCCCTGCCAGTTGCCCTTTGCTGTGTACTATGAAGTGTAAGACAGCAGGATTGTGAGTGGCTGTGATTTAAATGACTAAATTTACTCTAGATTAAATGTTTGCCTTTCATGTTTGATTTCTCATTAACTGAGAATTTACAAAGTCAAGTACACAGTCCTATTCTTATTTGTAAACTTGCAGCTTTCTCTTTTAATGCCTGATAATAAGTTCTCCCCTCTGGTTGTTTAATGTATCACTTGTGATTCCGTTTTGACAAATCTTTCAGCAGTTCAGAAAACTCTTTGTTATAAGGAAATAAATATCCTGCTGACTCAATGGGAAAGAAATGCTTTTTGTCCTTTGAAAAATGTTGCAGCCCTGTAGATTGGTCAGTGTTACTTATCTGAATAGTGCTATTGTAGAGAGGAAAAGGGTTCTTTATGGGCCAAAGAGCATTCGAGGGTACTGGAGTATGTAGGGCAAGGTTATCAAGGCTTTTCTTTGGTAAATGTCTATTTTGGCTCTGAAAGATCATTTTACATGTGGTATTTGTCTCTGTTAAATACATTGCCTTTATTATTGCAGTAGCTTTTCTTTTTTAATTACAAAATGCTGACAAGATGTTTTGCAGTGACATATTATAACTACATTAACCAGGTGCATTAGGATCTGTGTGCATGGCAATTGATGCTTTCTCTTTGTCACTTACATAATGAACCTTCTGCCTGAACAGAATAAAATATTTATCTGGAATGCAGGCTAAAGCAAATGCTGGAGACTGGAGGAGGAAAAAAAACCCCAGGCTGCCTGCAGTGAATAATTGTTATAATCTCATTGTCCTTTGCAAAGTTGTTAATTAAGGCCTTTACTAAGCAGACTGTGCTTGCAGGAGTCCCACAGAAGTCAAGTTGTTGTGCTCTTGTGTGTCTGTCAGCTCACAGTGGTTTGCATGTGCTCAAAGCAAGGCTCCCCAAATTTCATCCTCAGAGAGGTTCTGTGCTGGGGGGAATGTCTTGTTCTCCCCTCTCTCTTCTCCCCTTCACTTCTTTCTTGGAAATAAGATAGAAAATAACACCTGAAGGAGGATGGTAAAGTAATGCATAGAGCTTGAGCATCTCCGTCATCAACACTGGCATGTAAACCTGCTAGGCATGTGGGGTTGTTGGTTTATTTGCAGGTGCTCTCTGGAGTTTTCTCTGCGAGGAGAAACTGGTATAAATTGTGTGTACTCTGCCTAGTCTAGTTCCAAATTCTTTTTTCGTTATTTAGTATTTCTATTTCTATAGCAACTAGAAGATCCACTTAGGGATTTTGACCATTCCTGGTAGGCAATAATGTAAATTGTATAAGGAAGCAATATTTTAGGTGAAGAGATCTGAGCCAAAAATGATCTATTGTTGTCATATTTTTTGGTAGGTATTCATGGAAAGGAAAATTTTTGAAAACCAGAATGAATTAATTTTAAGGTTGTTTCCTGTGTGAGGGGACAACATGGAAGGAAGAGAAGAAGGCAAAAAAAAAAGCTCTGATTTTAAAAAGGAGCAAATGGAGAAGTTTGGTGCCAAGGGCTGATTGGAGGCAAAAACTGACATCTTGGGAGCAGATGAGAGGAAATGGGATATGTCAGTAAATCATGAACAGCCTTAAAACTCAAGGCAAGAAATTAATAAATAATAGAGAAGGGAGAGCCGAAGGAGGAAGGGGAAAACCAGCAAGATTTGAACTCAAGGAAAGGTATTTGCAACATGATTTGGGAGGGAATGGTACTGGGGAACAATCACATAGGGAGGCCAGAGAGAAGAATGTTGATGTGACAGTGGGATTGACAGATTCCTGTGTGGAAAAGCAGGGAAAAACCCCCGGAATTATGTAGTGAGAATCAGCAAAAGAAGACTGAGTAGGGGTGAACCAACAGGTGGAGAATCAAGCAGAATCACTGTGGAGTTTTCCTGAGCAGGGACAGGCTGGATGTGGGAATGCTGAGTGAAAGGAGACACAAAGGAAAATAGGAAGTGAGATGAAGGTGAGAACAATTCCTGAAGAACTAAAAGCTGGCAGAAGCAAAGTAATTTCTGTTTCATGGGAAAAGAAAAGGAAGGAGGGAGAAAACAGAGTAAGACATTCAAATGTCTAAAAATCTGGTGTCCTTCCTTTTTCTTGGTAGGAAGTTGGCAAAAGCCTGTATGGATGAAAAATAAATTGTGGAGGTGGATTTTTTTTTAAATCAGAAAAGCAGACTTTGTTTGAGACATGCCAGAGAAAGTGATGGAGCAGGTAATTCTGGTCTCCATGATCCTACTGGAGCTGCTTTCTTCTGTGAACTGAGCTGATGTGGTGTAAATGATCTGAGATGGAAGCCTGACAAATGAGGTCTTGTGAAGTGAGAAAGGAAGAGAGAGATCTTATAAATGCAAAGGAAGGCAGTGAGGAGGAGGCTGAAAGCAAACAAAAGGTTTTTTTCCTGTGTACTGGACACGAGAAGCAGTTGAATTCTGGAAAAGCTGACAGTCATGAAGTGGGATAGAGGTGGAGAAAGTGCCAAAAAAGGCACTGTAGAACATGGGCTCTGCTCCAGGAGGGCCAAGCCAGCCCTGCAGGTGTGAGGCCAAGGAGTTAGTTGGGTGGCAATAAGCACAGACAGATCATTGGGACTGAAGTTATTCTTGAGTTAAGCTTAAGGAAAGCCAAGAGCCAGCAGCAGAGGAAGGTGGATGATGAAGCTGGATTTAAGGTAACCAACAGCAACACTGAGGAGGAGATGGCAGGACTCCCTGTTTACTAAAATTAAGTATCTCTTTGCTGCTTAATTAATCAATTGTTTAAAGTTAGAACACGTATTTCCTAGTTTTTGGCAGTGT
Source organism: Argya squamiceps (assembly GCA_037834095.1). Classification (NCBI taxonomy): domain Eukaryota; kingdom Metazoa; phylum Chordata; class Aves; order Passeriformes; family Leiothrichidae; genus Argya; species Argya squamiceps. Next base: position 12,453,480 of record JBBMKD010000194.1, read on the forward strand.
CTGTAAATGTAGAATTTTTTTTTTTAAAAAAATCAATAAATACGTGTAATTGAAAACAAGCTCTCAGTCACTAACCTAGACAGCTGTTTGGTGTTTATTTGGTGAACACAGGGATGAATCTGGAGCAGTAACCCCAGTGGAGGGAAGGTGATTTTGGAGCTGCAGGGTCCCTCCATGCCCTGCCTGGCTGCTGAGCAGCCCCAGAGCATCACCAGCACAGCGAGGGACGGGTTTCTCCTCCCCAGGCCGCTGCCCCAGCCTTGCTGATCCAGCAGGTTGGATTTTCCCCCTCATTTCTCCTGTCTCTCAGAAGGAAACGAGTGCTCGGAGGGGAAACCGAGCTTCCACCGGCAGAGGTTGCTGCTGTTCTCTTCACCTCCTCCTCTCCTCAAGCTGGTAACCTGTCATGTCAAGCGTTTAGCTGAAAGCAGTGGGAATTGTGAAGGTTTAATGTTTCCCAGACTGTAGTCTGCCACATTAACAAATCTTTCACTTTTCAGAAGATGATAGTGTCAATCACCGTGACAGCCTGAAAGACACCATTCATTGTTAATTAATTATTAGCTGTCAACTCAAAGACTTTGTTGAACTAAGAACATTCAGGCAGATTGTGGATTTCCTCTTTTTTAAACTTTATGTTTAAAGGACACTAAATACCCTTAATTATCAAAGTAACTTGAAATCCTTTCATACTGCTTTCTTCTGCAGGTGACTGCTTCAGGTACAATATTAATTATAAATAGAATGAAGATTTTGTAGCTTCTTACTGCTGATTTATGTTTTCATAATGGGTGAACTAAAAAGAAATAGGTTGCCTTTTTTTTTTTTGCTTTGGCAGCAGCCTGTGATCCCTGGGCTGAGTTTTGGTGTTTGGAGGAAACAAACAAAAGAAAAGGGAACTCGTTTCTTGAGAGGGTCTGAGTGGGGACTTTGACTTTTTGTCTGACTCCACCATGGAAATCCTCGGATTTGAGTTGTAGCAATATTTCAGTTTCACTCTTTGGACCAAGAAATTGAGGATATCATTCTCACTGGGCTTCCTGCAGGCAGGAATGAACTCTAATGACTTTTTTTCCTATGCAGTGATGTGATTTCCCAGCAGCTCTGGGCATGCCCAGCCATCCCTGCAGAGCTGTCTGCCACGGGAGCCCTGCAGTGAAATGTGAGGATGATGATGAAGGCTCTGCTCTGGCTGAGGGCCACGGGAGTGCCCAGCCCAGGAAAGCAGCTGGGGCACAGAAATGCTTCCAGAATGTGCCTGCAACTTTGAAAACACTGCCCAAGCCTCTCTCCATCTGGGCCTGCCAAATGCAGGAGGATACAATAATACTTACCTACCTCACAGGAGTGCTCTGAGGCTTAATTAATGCGTAGGGTAAAATGCTTTGAGATCCTCAGGTCATAATGATACTTAGCACTTTATATCTTCAAAGCCCCATACCCAATGCGAAGGAACTAATCCCAAACTAATTAGGCAAAAGGCACTATAAAAGTGCCAAGTGTTGTTATTTGCCTTAAAGTATTATTATTTAATCACAAATTGCCTCAAAGTGAAGTGTGACTGTATGAGATTAGAGACATAGTAATTAAGGCCCTGATTTAATATTTTAAATTTATTCAGCATACTTCAATGCAGCTCTTGAATTTTTTTTTTAATTTTTCCCAAACACCCAGCTCACATTTTAAATTTTATAAACACTGCATCCTCATCACTTAATAGGCTTTCCCTCTTCTCTCAGTTGTGTGCCCCTAGGATGTTGCAGTGCTGAGGGAAGATAGTTTGGTGGGCAAGGATTTGGCCAAGTTGGAACACAGCAGACTGAGTGTGTGTGGGTATGAATTAAATATGACAAGGAGGAATTGTGTAAATAAAGTCTTTCTTGCATGCGTGGTAGCTATATTTATGTATGTGCTGTGTAAGTTCTACAATGCAAAAACAGCTCTGAAAGCATCTGTCACCCCACATTACTTATTCTGCCTTTGAGATACAAGCTGCAGCAGCCCTTCTAAAAGACAGCACTTCCCTGCATGTCAGGGAGCAGCTGTAGGTGTTAGACTGATTTGGGAAGCAATGGCTTTGGGTAAATAGTCTGGTGAAATTCACCCCTCTGTACAGAAGCTCAGGCACCACTTCCCTCATAGATAAACCCATTTAAAAGATGGAAGGGATTGTGCAGACCTTGTGTACAGGATTAGATTTCATCCACAGCATTATGGTGAGTTTAGGGAAGCTCTCCTAGTGGGTAGTGACTGTATTTGCTCTTCTGTCTAAAGCAATAGATCTGTTTTCCAGATGCAATCAACCTGGAGTCCTTAGTACCTGTGGATTGGATGCAGCACGACCATACTGTGCCACCTCATGGACCTTGAAGGACACAACCCTGCCTTGTGGTGCTGTGAGATTACAGTTAACAGTGAGGCTGAGCAAGGAACTTGATGGGATAGGAGGGCTTCATAGTGACAAGGGAGCAGTGTGGACACTTGGTGAGCCTTGTGATGGCACACAGCCATTACAGTGACAGACTGAAAACCCAGCAGCAGGCACACAGACACTCACTGCAGTCACCACACTGGAGAAAAGACATGTCTGCATCAGCAGAGAGATGGGGAGGCAGTAACACCACAGCTCTGGGTTGCAGTGACACTGTGCTGTCTGAGGAACCCCCTCTGCAGCAGGTGGAATTACCTCCAAAACTTCCATCACAACATGTGGGGTTAATTTCATCAATTCATTTTAATGCTCAGAATGGCAGCAGCACCACTGACAACATTTCAATCCTTGTGGATTAAAACGCATTTGCATTTATAAGTTATAGTTATTTAACACTTATCTAATCAAAGGAAGCTTTCAGAAGTTTGAGGTTCTTTTATACAGCAATGGTTTCTCATGAAGCATAGTAAAAGCTTATATAGGCAATTAGAATTGTGAAAACAGTCTCTGCTCTCTTGCCTTCTCTCCAGAAACCTTCCCATGCAACTCACAGAATTTTCTTCATGCCTTGGAAGTTTGTGAAGCCTATTTTTGGGGGAAAGCAGCTCTGTTCCCAACTGATCTTGGAAGAGGTTGGAGACCAGGACGTGTTCACACTGGCCTGCATTAAATCAGTCAGAGAATTGCTTAGGTGGCAGTTGGTGAGGCTGCCTGAGCTGGGGAAAACCTTGCAGGATATTTGTGGCTTCTTTAGTCTGAGATGTGCAAACTTAAATTCAGTTTTGAAGAGGGCAAATTTGAGGGAGCTCATGACACAGCCACATTCAAGGCTCAAACTTCTATTCCTTGCTCTTTTTACCTTGCATGCTGCAGGAGCTTAAGGGGGTTCAGCCAGAGGCATGCAAATTCTATTTGCAGGAATCAGATGTTCTCTGAAGCTGCACGAGCTCCCCGGATTTCCCAGCAGCTGAAGATGCAGTGCTGGACACTGGGACTGAGATGCAGCACACAGCTCTTGGAAGACTCAGAGCTTGAGAGGGTTTATTTCTCAGCATGAAGGACCAGAAGGTTTCTGTTTATTCTCAGCTTGCTTTCACTGAAGTGTTCAGCTGTCTTTTGCAGTTTCAGGTGCATTGCTTTTACAATGAAAGCCAAATAACCTTCGCCTCCTCCTGGAAGAAAAGCAAAAATCCTCCATCCTAACAAAAAACATCAACATAGCAATGACCTTTAAAGTGAATAACTGCACCAGGAACTTGTGCTTAAATAAACAACTAATTGTTGTATTTTTACTGCCAGCATGTATTTTGATAGAACCTCATGGTGGAGAGATCTGTGTAAAGCAGGAACATTTGAGTGCTCTAGACAGGCTGCCTCATTCTGGAGAACTGGAGCTCTCACTGAAGAGTCTGACAGCGAGCTCTCTCTTGAAGCTCACTCTTGGTGCTAAGGAAGGAAAAGGTGAAGAGATGAAGCAATGAGACCTGCTGTACCTGGGAGTGTCTTTTGGTTAAACTCCAACAGCTCCTTTTGTGTTACAAGTAAAGGCACCTGTGTGAATTGTCAGAGAGCTCAGACTGGTGAAAATCAGAATGACTCTGCTAAAACAATGCCAGCTTTGACCAGCTCAGCACCTGATCCATCTGCTCTTACAATGACAAAACCTGCTGAGGGGTCCAAAACATGATCCTGCCACACCCAAACATAGTCTGGGGTGAAAGACATTAATGTCTTCCCACTGCTCACACACCTGGGGGAAAGATGAGGTGTAATGAAGCACTGACCTAAAATGCAAGCGCCCCCGAGGAGACAGGTGCTATCAAAATGTCATCCAGATAAATAAGGACCAGAACTCCTAGTATCTTAAGTAGCTGGGCTATTGATTAAAGAATCATGATAAATGAGTATAGGGCTGTGAATTGGATCAATACCATCAACCTTAGAAGTCAATCTCCTGTACCAGCTTGAAGAGACACTAAAAAAATGCACTCTGGAGAACCACAAATCCTTGGGCTGATGGTGGCCTTGAGGCTTTGAGTTCTCCTCTGCCATTTCTTTTTCTTCCTTTGTTTCTCTGAATAGGGTTTAAAGATCTGGTAGGAGAGAGGTTTGTGCCTGGTAAATATTTCATAGTTCACAAAACTAGGTAAGACCACCCAAATCCAGGCCTTGATTTGTTTAGGACACTGTTAGGATACTGTAGAAGAGAAACATTTCTGTGGCAATTGTGCTAGAAGTAAAAGGTCAAATCCCCAATTATGCTGAACAGACATTGACCCTCTTGGGATAAGTTCACACCCACAGAGAAGGAAACTGCAAAGTTTCTTGGTTTTGTTGAAAAGGGACCATGTTCTTGGGATATTCTGCAAAAAAAGAGAAGTCTTTCTACAGGGATAAGAAAAAAATAAATGACTAGATTTTGGGAAATTAAGTACCCTGCTCTATGTAACTCTCTGGTTGAGGCTTGGGAGTGGGGAGTTGGGTGTTTTAGCACAGCAGGTTTTGGAGCAGACTAAAAACCATGGTGCTGTGCAGAAGCAGAGCTTGAAACCACTACATGCATCTACAAAACAGAAATGTCATGGGTAAGCCTTACTGGATGCTGATATGTTTCATTTGTATCACTTATTTTTGTCATTCTTGAAGAAGAATTGCTCCAGGGTTTCTTAAAGTCCCTTTCTTTTTTGCCTACATCTCTGCAAAATGAAGTTGTAGCAACCACAGTTCAATATCTGTTGATTCTAAAGACTGGTATGGATGTTTGTAGAAAGTATTTCCTTTGCTTTCTTTTTGTGGGAGAAGGCCTAAGATACCCAGTCCTTATTCTTGACTTTTAAAGTCTTTTATTCTTTGATGATGGTTAATTTCAGAGGTTATAGGTATGGAATTTATATCTCACTGTGAAGGAGAGACTTTCATCAGTGTTTCTGCACTCAGACAGGACTCAACACAGACATTACCTGCAAAAATGTGCTTTCCTGATGCTGTTCTCAAAAGTTTCATCCAAATTTGTTTTGTATATGTATATTTGCTTGTGAACAACCTCTTTCTGACCGTATATAACAATTGCAATGAGAATTTGTTTTATGATGCTATCAAGAGGCTTTCCCAATACTAATATGAGAATTGTATCTCTGCTGGCAATCTGTATGTGTGTTGATTTTAATAGAGCACTCTCCTGTCATCTGACTTCTTAGGATGAAATTAACCCCCTGTGCAGATATCTGCCACTTGTGCATCACTCGAGTTGCCTTTTGACATGTTAATTGTGATTGAAATGATACCTAATACTTCTACTGGTTTACTTCAAAGAATTGAATTTCCTGCAGGCTAGGTAGCACCTCTCACACAGAAATCATCTCCTTCCCAGAAGCATCCTCATCTTCACCCTCAGAGAGCTGATGCTCCCACCTGAAATAAGGAGACAAGCTCTCAAAAAACTGCTGAAGAGTAGGGGTCAGGGGGGTTGCTTGGGAGCAAGCTGTCATTTGTGATCATTTCTAGAGGGCAAGATCCTCAGCAAGTGTTAATGTGTGGGAAAGAGAACTCCATCTGAAAGTAGGTGTCTGCTCTAGGGAGTTTCAGTCCCTTTTTCAGTAGGGGTAAGAGTCTCTCAAAAGGATTAGTGATGCAGTAGGGCCATCAAATTGCTTTTAATCTTTGCATGATTCTTCTTCACGGCAGAAATTTGTATTAAATAAGGAAGAGTTAAGGAAATATTTGCTGGCGTTGGGAATATTTTTTCCAATTTGTGATTCTAGAAAACTAAAAAAAAAAAATTAAAAATGGACTCAATTAGAAATGCTAAATGAGGACCATAATGAGATACCCAAAGTCTTGCCAAGTGAATTTAATCACTTTCTGATCCTAACAGCCACACAATTCAACTCTTTCTTAGCATAATTAAGCAAGTGACAATGAGGATGCTATTCCAAGACATGGTAATGAGATGCTGTGGGGCCTGAATTCAGCTGGAGGGGATTTCCTATTAAATATTTATTGTATGTGCAGCTTCTTCAGTAGCTAGAAATATAGAAGAGGGAATTCAGCCAAATCGAACCTCTTTTCTGAAATTAATATGTGAAAAACTGAAGAGCTGTGACCACTTGGTTTTGGACTGACTATTATTTTTGGCCTGCAGGCTGAATTCAACATCAATAAATATCATTGTTTGTGCAGGAGGAAAATAAGTATGAGGAAGCTAGAAGGCAGGGAAATGGAAAGGGGTTGAGAAGGAAATGGGAATGTGACAAACCAATTAGGGACAGTACAAATGGTAAAATTCAACAGGAATTAACTAACGATGGGCTGTAGAATGCTGAAAGACTAGAAGGTGTAATGGGGAAAAAACCAAGATGTAGAAAGGAAATGGATAACAGAGATGATGGTATGAGCCAGTGGACTAAAACATAATAGCACTTTTAAGCACAGTGAACATTTAATTTGGATCCAGGGACAAGTAAAGTATGCTTTCATCACATTGCTTTTGACAGTTTCTGGGTGCTGCAGAACTCATGGCCAACCTATATTTGACTGAAACTACAGGAAAAAAATCTCTGTCAAGGCCCCAAGGATTTAAAACACATTTGCACATTTAAGCCCAAGAAGAATGCTATTTAGGCTCCAAAACTGAGCCGGGGCCTTCTTGGTTGTTGATTTTTCTAAAAAACCAGTTTGCTTTAAACCTCTTCAGATGTCCTGATCATCTTCCATACTGTCTTATGACACTTAAGATAAAGGGAAAAATGAAGTAGGAGCAGAATTTATTCTTTATTCAACTGGGAGCACCCAAAATAAATTTGGGAGCTGTTGAGAGTGGTTTTGTTTGTTTGTTTGTTTGTTTTGGAGTGAGGGTTTTGTTTCTTTGTTTGTTTTGTCTTTTGTTTTTTGGGTTTTTTTCTGTAAACCCAACTGGTGCATAAGGAAATGCATTCTTAAATGCCTTGTTGTTCCAGGATGGAATGTGCAGGGGCCTGGGGAGAGAGGTGGCTGCAGCCTGTTCTGAGCAGAGCCCACCCAGCCCCACTGCTGGGGGAGGCTCTGACCCTGCTCCCCTGCCTTGCCCTTAGGAGCTGCCTGACCTGGGGACTGCAGCTTTTCCTGGCCTTTGGCAAGAGTGCACTGCAAGTTCTTTGCACCTTTATATTCTCCACGGCTTTGAGGAGCAGATGGATGGCTGAGAAATGAATGAGTTCTGGGAAAGGAGTGGATTCTTAGCCCCCATGCAGAAACTCTAACCTTCCCCTCTTTGCTTCCTCACCCACCTATTCAGTTCTTGGGGTTTGCTGAACTTCCTTCCATGTGTGTTGGAGAGCTGTCTGGAGTATATTGGAATTCCAAGGAGAAACTGCTATGCAAATAATAATAATAATTCCAGTCATACTTGCTAAATGGCACTCATAATTTAAAAAAAAAAGTTTTTGGCAATAGGATCAAATTAACTTGATGAGAAAGCTCCTTTTTTCTTGTAAAGTACTAGGAAAGCTGTGAGACAGGAGGTGCAATTAATTATCTCACTTGGATTAAAAGCTTTTTATTTGATATTTGATCTCTTATTACTTGATTTCCCACAAAATTGCTGGTAACGTGCAGTCCCACTTAATAGCTCATTAGCACTCAGGTAAGGTGGTCAGGTTTGTGTATAATAAAGCAGTTGCTGACCAGCAGTGAATGACTTCAGCCATAATTAATTAATTAAATGTGTGTAAAACATGGTTCATTAGCAAGGTGTGTGACAATCTCGTGGTGCCCAATGCTGTCCCTCTAACGGTGTAATGGGCGTGATGCTGCTGCAGCAGCACTGCTTCATTAGTTTCCAGCTTCTGCTGCTGTTATTTAGGTAAAAGACCTCTGATTTCCAGGGCTTGTTCCAATGACCTGGTGCTGTTGGCAGGGATAGTTTACAGTAACCAATCGAACAGCATTTCTTGCTCTTTTCACTTAAAACCCACACAATTAGAAATTATTGCTAGAGCTTAGCAGCAGTAGCAGAACATTTGCTAAGGAAGCTGGAAATCTCAGTTCAACTGTAGTTCAGGCAATAACTATTCTTTATACTCAATTATGCACTGTAACCCATTAGGGAAGTCTGTGGTTTCCTGATGTAGTTTTTTTTCCCCCCTTTCTGTGCTACAGCAAGGTTGCGACTGGCTGGAAGTATATTAGAAATAAGTATGGTTGTACAGTTATTCTGCAGGCTATCTGACTTCTGCCCACTATATTTATCTGGCCCATTTAGAGACAGAACAAAGCCAGGAGGTTCAAACCTTTAACCCAGATGTTGTTAAGTGTGGAAGAATACTAATCTTTAGACCCGTGGTGTAAAGCCATTAGAAAGTCATTCTTCAGACCTACTAGATCCAGAAATAAGTCACTACTTAGACTTCTGGGCCCTGATCATGATTGTCTGCTCACAAAAGAAAAGTTTGAGGGGAAGTTCACATAAACCACTTGAAACCCTTTGCATTCAATCTCTGTGAAAAGGGGATTGATTGGTTCTGTCAACATCTTGGTTTGCTTTCACAAGCAAGGCAAAAAACATTTCTGAGTTTTTGAGCGAATCTGTGGGTGTGATAATAGCAAAATCAGTTAAGGGAGATATGATAATCCCCATTGCAGTGAGTAAAGGCATTAAGAATGTTGAGATCCTTGGTTTTAGTTGGGTTCAATTACACTGAGCATGAGGTTCTTGCTCTGATGCTTGTGCATTTATTCCTGTGGAGGTGCTTCTCTGTGCCATGTCCGTTTGTGGTTAGGAAGGCAGGTGGCTTTGTGGTGTTTATGTTGTGGCTTTGTGCTGCTTTGTTTCTGAATGAATTCCCAGAGAGATTTGGCACTCTGTGATATTGATGTAAGAAGCCTGCAGTAATGATATTGATGGCTCTGGCTGTTGTTCAGAAATATGGTTTTACAGAATTACTGTCATATTTGACTGGTATTTAATTAACTTTCTGTTCCTGATGTTTGCCGTAGTCAGAACATGCACAGGTAGTTTCCATCTCCAGTGGGTGCACTGGAGGTCATTAATGAGGTTATGAGGGAGCTAGAAAAGAATAATATTTGTGTCCTCGTTCTGGTGCCTTTTATGCAACCTGAGGCATAGCTAATTTCAGGGCTGTGTTAATTTTCGAGTTAGTGTGTTAGGATCTCTCTAAAAACACCCTTTCTAGATTTTTCCTCTCCAGAGAAAGTCCCCTGCTTCCTCTAGAGGAAGAACTTGCTTATTGAATTATGAAGATTATTGTGGTGTCACTTTGACCCAAGCTTTTGGATTGGGTTGTCTGAACTTTGTGCTTCATCCAAAATGTCACAGAGGCACTGCAATACACACAGAGATCTTCTCTTTTTTTGCTTAAAATACCTCTTAACTATCAAGGACAAAGAGAAATAAAGTAGCCAACTGCATGGGAAATGTCATTTTCCAGTTTCAGGAGTTATCTGCTTGCTCAATTCCATTTCCCTGCCATAAGTGTGGACATGAGCAGGTAGTTACAGGCCAAATATGAATGTGCAAAGCTGCTCTTCCCATCCCTTTATTCTGAGCATCCCTCACATGCCAGTTTTGTGCTGCCAGCGCCTTGAAAGCCATTAGCCCTCATTGCAGTGTTTTAAAGTCTTATCTTTCAAAGTACCCCTATAATATGTTTCTTTCCAGAGGCAGGCAGTGAAACCTGTTCTTTTTGAGTGTCGATTTCTGAGGTTTTTCATGGGTTTGCAGTTTTTTGGTATTTGGGATTTTTTTGTTGTTTTGGGGGTTTTTTGTTGTTGTTTTTTTTTAATGCAGAAGGTTTTTTTAAAGAAGGACATATTATTTCCTTCTCCTTGAGTCTTCTTTCCCTCCATTATTACAATTTTCAAAAATGTAGATATTTCCTAAATGTTCCTAATACAGAGGAGACTGTTCCACAGCTCTGCCTTTAATGGAGTGAGCAGATTGCAGTAAGAATGCGGCGCTGCTCAGTAAATTTAATGACTCTATGAAGATAAATGTTTCCCTTCCAAAGCCCCTTCTTGTCAGAATACATTTAATACCACCATTCCTTTGAGAACTAAATTCCTGTAGCACTTTGCAGCATATTAGCATGTTTTTCTCACCACATGAAATTGCACTTCAAGCAAGAAATAATAATGTTTCTGCATCCCCTTGTACATTTTTATTACTGCCAATGAATAGGAGTAAATTAACTATTATGGCTAACATTATTCACAGGGACAAATTCCTAACTAATTTTACAGAGAATAATAAATAACTGAATAAATAAGATGCCTTTAATTTCACATGTGAATTATCAAAGATTCCTCTGAGTAGGAGGAATAGGGGCCAGTTGATTTTACAAACAAGATACAACTCTATAAGAGAAGCTGGGTGTGTGTCCACTCATCTTTATTTCCTTTCATCCTCCCTAAAGTATAATAAATATCCTTATTATCACATGTGATTCCTATGAAAACAGGTTTCTCCTGTCTAATTATTTGTTTCTATCTTTGTTTATCCAGATACTAATCTGGGAGATGAGCCACATTTCGCTGCTGATTGCTTGGATGCTGCTCTGATTGATGGCAATTATCTTATGGTTTGCTTCATCTGCAGACCTCAGAGTGCTTTTTAAAGACAGAGTCCTTGTGGCCTCTTACAATGAAGGAAACTGAGGCTCAGAGTGATTGGGGTCTTGTAGTAGTTATTCAACATGTCCAAGGCAAAGCCCCACTGGATCACAATGTCATCCAAAGAGTCCCCTGTCACTTGATTAAAGAATTGATCTGTCGTGGTTTCACGTTCGCCAAATCAAGTGTAGTGGTTTATTTCTCTGGGAGATAGGATTTTCGGGAGAAAAA
>JBBMKD010000194.1:12474374-12643046 GCA_037834095.1 Argya squamiceps
AGGCCCAGCAGGGTGTTTGTTTCCTGTCACCAGGCTGTGCCTAGCCCCAGCAGGGTGTTTGTTTCCTGTCCCCAGGCCCAGCAGGGTGTTTGTTTCCTGTCACCAGGCTGTGCCCAGCCCCAGCAGGGTGTTTGTTTCCTGTCACCAGGCTGTCCCCAGGCCCAGCAGGGTGTTTGTCTCCTGCCAGGCTGTCCCCAGGCCAGTCTGGGACCAGGGCTTACCCCAGGGTTGCACCCCTGGGTCGGGCAGCCGGCCCGTGCTGTTCCCTGGGGTCCCACCAGCCCCTGTCCCTGGCTCTGCAGAAGCCTTCACCCTTCTCCCACCAACAGGTTTAGTTCTCTGCAGCCCCACCCAGAGCGCCTGGACCTCTCCTTCTTCGTGGGAGGCCCAGTGTGGGCCATGGAGTGGTGCCCCACCCCGGAGGGCTCTGCAGCCCCGCAGTACGTGGCCGTGTCCTGCCACAGGAGCATGGAGGAGACTCACAGTGTGTCTGGGCTGCACTCAGGCCCTGCTCTCCTGCAGCTCTGGGGCCTGGGCGTGCTGCAGACGGGGCAGGGGTGAGTGACTGGGGCTTACCTGTATCTTGATTCCCCCCGTGGCTGCGTGGGTGGTGAGGCTTGTCCTCTGCCAGAGCCACCAGGCTGAGCCCCGAGGAGGCTGTGCTGGTGGCCAGCTCTGCCAGTGGTGTGCACTGGTGTGTGTTGGGGCTGCTGGGCACCAGCTGCCACGTTACTCATGGCCAAACTCACACCCACAGCTCTCCCAACAAAGCCAGGCTGGCCTACGCCATCGCTGCTGACTATGGCTGTGTGTGGGACATGAAGTTCTGCCCCAGTGGTGCCTGGGAGCCCCCCACTGCAGCCAGGACGGTGAGTGCTGCTCAGGGAAGGGCTGCCCTTGGGGTTCCCCGAGGATCCTGAGAGCTGCCCCGTGTCTGAGCCCATCTGTCCATCCCTGTAGCACCCACAGATGAGCCGGCTGGGCCTGCTGGCTGCTGCCTTCTCAGATGGCAGGGTGGTGGTCTATGCCCTGCCACACCCCGGGGCCCTGCACCACGCCAAGACAACCCAGGTAAAAGGTAGGAAGAGCCACACCACCGTGCAGGGCCGTCCTGGCCCTTCTCCCCCTGTGCCAGGGTGGGACTGCAAGCCCCCAGGGCTGGGCACCTCTGTCCATGGGAGCCTGCTGTGCTGGGGGGCTGCCAGCAGGGCTGTGCCCCAGCCTGGGAGCTGCATGCTGGGGGAGTGAGCCCGCCTGATCCCCAAGACTGGGACCTGCTGCCCCCAGCCTGGCATCTGTCACAGGTATAGGGTGGGATCCAAGGCTGCTTTTTGGTGTTGGGGGCCTGCTTTGAGTACTCTTGTGCCCAGAGATCCAGCCCAACAGCTTCCACAATTCCATTGTGGGATTCCAGTGGAGAAGAGCTCCAGCCTTGCCCACAGCCTGTGTGAGCAGAGGCCACGTGCAAAGTGCAGCTTTGGTTCTGTCTCAGGGACACTGCAGCAGCCTGGCTGGGGTGTAGCTCCCAGACAGCCCCCAAAAACTGAGGGGGCTCTCAGCAGTGTCACTGTGGCCATAGTATGGGGTATGGGGTATGGGCTGTGGGCTCTGTGCTTGCTGACAAATTCTTAAGGCACTTAAAACTAAAATCTTAACTTCTACTTCATATTTATACAACTTAATATATTTTAGTTTCTCTAAAGGCTTTCATTCAACCCCTACATCTTTCTCTCTCCCTGGGGAAGGCAGGGGGGGATACACCCCAGCCATTGCCCATCTCCCTGCTGCCAGAGCTGCTCCCTTCCAAGCCGTGTGTGAGGCTAGGGCAGGGCGTGCTGTGCCAGCTCAGGCTAATGGTGCCTGTAATGGGCTGCAGGGAGCTGAGCAGGATTGATGGCCGGGGCGTGCCGGCGCTGGGCGCTCAGCCGTGGCCGATGTGGGAAATGGGCTCCCTGTGCCCAGCCACGGCTCCCAGCCCCCCTCCCCGGCCTGCTGGCTGTGCCTGTGCTGCCTGTGGGGGCTGTGCTGCTGCTGCAGCCCCCTGTGAGCCCTGTGATGGGGCCCAGCCAGCTCCTGCCTGTGACTGGAGCCTGGTGCATCACTGGCTGTGTGTGCACATGCGGTCACTGCGCCTCACGCCTGGGCTGGAATGCTGCTTTACAGCTCAGCATCAGTGCCAGGCCGTGGAGACAGGGAGCTCCCAAAGTGGTGTGGCTGTGCTGGCTGTCCCTGGGGCACTGGGGACATGCATCCCTGTGCTCCTGTCTGGCAGAGAATCCGTACTGCATCCCAGCTGTCACAGCTGTGCCAGGGAAGATGCACGGCTCCTCTGTATCTCCACCCACGGCTGCCACGCTCCAGGCTGTGACGTGCCTGTCTGGTGCTCACTGTGCTGGAGGACAGCCCCACACTGGGGGTTAGGGATCCCAGGCCTGAGGGATGTGGGTACCCCCAGCACTCATGTTGGGTGTTCGTGGTGGAGGGGATTCTCTGGTAGACAGAGCTGGTGCGTGGTGGTCCTGTGGGTGTCCTGCCCTGAGCTGTTTGGTGTAGGGTCTCTGCAGCCTGCCCTCCCCAGGAGTGATGCCTGACTGCTCCAGTCCTGTCAGCCATGGAGCAGACATCCAGCACGGCTGCTCTCTGCCTTCCTGGAGTGCTCAAAGTCAACTCTGGCCCCTGTGTGTCACTGCATCACCTTGACTTTGGTGCTGGCCATGGTGGGGCAGGAGCATGTCATCTCTGCCCGCAGCACATTTCAGGGGGCTGCTTCCTCCAACACACAGGCAGGCCTGGCTCCTGGGGGTCCTGCTGCTGCCAGTTTGCCCCTCCATGTGCTTCAGTTCCTGCTGTGCTGGGAGCACACAGAACTACTCTAAGGGAATGGTGGGACAGGGACTGGGAGCCCTGGCCAGGGCCATGAGCAGCTGCAATCCAGGCTCCAGGCAGGGAGCTCCTGGGACAGCCAGCGCTGTCCCCCTGACCCCCTTCTGCTCTCTTCTAGATGGGTCCCTCCACAAGCACCTTATCTGCAAGGTCAGTGTTCCCCACCATGGTGATCCCTGTCAGGGCCAGCACCCCGTGAGCCCCCCCAGCCAGTGCAGGTGGCAGATCTTGGGGAGCCGAGGCACCTGCAGAGTGTTGGAGGGGCAGAGCAGTGCTGTGCTCCCACCCCAGGCATCCCATGCTCCTGGGGCATGGATGGCACCAGTGCAGGGCTGTGACCAGGGCTCTTCCTTGGCCCCCAGGTGCAGTGCATCGCCACACTTCAGGTGGGCTCCGTGCAGGCAGGAAATGCATCTGAGTGTGGGCAGTGCTTCAGTCTCTCCTGGATGCCTTCCAAGCCCCACCACCACCTGGCAGCAGGGTTTTATGATGGTGAGTCTCTTCCTGTGCTCTGCAGCAGCACTCAGGGAGCAGCCCTCACCCTGGCAGAGACACTGGAGCCTTGTGCTCAGCTGGTGCTGGAACCTCTGTCCAGCCCTGGGTCAGGGGAAGGCTTCTCTGTGCTGGCTGTTGTCATTCTGACATACCTCCAGGCTAGTCCCTGTCTGTGGCTCTGGGCTTATCCACATCTGTTTAACTTGTCTGGGTGGAATTTTGTGCTTAGCTTGCAGTGATCTACAGCTCTGTGCTGTGTTGCCAGGACCTGCTACCATTCTGTCTGCTTGGAGCCCCAGCTCCAGCCTGGCTCATGGCCCTGCCTGTGCTGCTGCTGTGTCCTGCCACTGTCCTGTCCCACTCTCAACCCCAGCCCTAGCTCCAGCCTGGCTGCTGTGTTCTGCAGCTCCCACAGCCCTGCCTGTGCCCACTGCTGGTCCCCCAGGGAAGCAGCTGCACCGTTGGCAGTGCCTCATGGACACAAATCTTTCCACAGGCACCGTGGCAGTGTGGAACCTGCTGACCAAATCCCTGCTGCAGTGTGTCCACCAGCCTGACGCCTCCCTCAAGCTGTACCCTTTCAGGTGCTTTCTAGCCCATGACCACGCAGTCCGGAGCGTGGAGTGGTGCAAGGCTGACAGGTGAGTCTCAGGTTTAAGTTTTCTTTGCCCAAGATTCAGGTGATGGTTCGGGTGGTGGTTTGAGTGAGTCTTTTTTGCCCTCTGAAGGCTTTGAGTTAGCACGAGAATGAAATGGGAGTCTTCAAGGTCTTGTTGTTTCTGGGTTTCTCACATGCTTATTATTTCTTATCTTACAATTTTCTCTGTGCCTGGCTGAGATGTTCACAGCAGCTCGGACACAGGTGACTCCCCCCTCAATGGGAGGTCACTACCTCTTATACAGATAGTTACATACTTATTATTTACAATTTCATACCAGTGCCTATTATCTATACTAGAAGGGTCATTTCTACTTTGACCCAATCTCCTTACACTACTTTGTGCACACGTCACATCAGAAGATGGAGGCCAAGAGAGAACAAAAAGAACCCAGGGTTTCACCCTAAATCCTCCATCTTGTTCCCCACTCACCTCCGTTCTAAGAATCCCAAAACTACCAAATTTTCCACCCTGTGATTAACTACACTGCTGTCTGTCACACCTTTGTGACTTGTAATTCTTCTCTCAATGCTAGAAACTTTTTCCATGGATTAAAATCAAAGCCTGTGTCTTCCTGGGCTCTGTGCCAGGGTGTGCAACCCCCCTGGACAGACCCCCAGGTTTCAAACCCTCTTTCTTGGGTCTGCTGAGGTCTGTGACCTTCCAGGGCAACCAAAGGAATGCCCTGGACTCTGACAGGTGAGGGCAGGAGCAGAAACAGATGCTCCCAGGAGGGGAGTTTCCTCGTGCAGGAGAAGCTCCTTTGTCAAGAAGGGCTTGGAGGCCGTGGTGCCAGTGACACTTGGGCCTCTGCAGCACCAGGGGGGTTGGACTTTCCAGGGTGAAGGCAGTTGAGCCACTGCAAGGCTTGGGGCCACCTGGGCCCTGCAGTGGGGTGGGCACAGCTCCACGCTGGGCTCTCAGTGCTGCCTTTCTCCTGCTCCTCAGCAATTTCCTGGTCACGGTGGGCAGCGATCGCAAGATCAAGTTCTGGGACCTGCGGCGGCTCTACGAGCCCGTCAACAGCATCAAGAGGTTCCTGAGCACTGAGGTGGCCTGGCTGCTGCCCTACAATGGCATCACTGTGGCCCAGGACAACTGCTATGCCTCGTGAGTGCTGGGGCCAGTCCTGCTGCTGCCAGGGCCTGGTACAACTTCCAGGCTCCCCTCTGGCTTCCCCCTCCCTGGGACTGTCCAGCTGTGCCATGGGAAGGGCAGACTCTGCTGGTTTTGGGTCACACCACAGCAGCACAGCATGACATCCCCTCTGCCATGCTGTCCAGAGGCAGGGTGGGCCAGGGGATGGCCTACCCCTGGACTGGGCAACAGGTGTGCTGCTAAAGGGGTTTGGGGTCTCAGTGAGTTCTTGCCCTGGGGGAGCTGCCTCGAGCTGCCTCTTGACTTTATGACATGCTGCTAGAGCAAGAACAGCCCCCTCACCCTGGGCCAGTTCTGTGGGGAGGTGGGCTGTGCCTGGCTCTCACATTCCTGGTGACAGGCATGCCATGCCTCATTCTGTCCCTTCCACCACAGGTATGGGCCCTGTGGGATCCACTACATCGACGCCGGCTACCTGGGCTTCAAGGCCTATTTCGTGGCCCCTCGCAAGGGCACCGTGTGGGTAAGGGCCAGTGCAGGGCTGCTCAGTGGCCAGCTCAGCACCACCTGGGGCCCCAGGGCTTGTAGGTGGGGTGACCCCACCCAGCTGGGGGTGGTGGCAACCCCGTGCCCTGCAGCTCTCTGTCCCTGCAGAGCATCTCTGGCTCGGACTGGCTGAACACGGTGGCCGCAGGTGACATCACCGGTGAGCTGGTGGCAGCGGTGCTGCCCGACCTGGCTGTCAACCCCCTCAACGTCAAGCGCTCCTTGGATCGCAGATTTGTAAGAGACCATTGTGCTCAGCTGACCCAGCCCGGCCCAGCACGCGGGGCTGGCAGGGGGACCATAGGAAAAGTGTCCCCATCCCGCTGATCCCTGTCAGCAGAGGAGCAGCAGGATCTCTGTCCGCCCTCCCCTGAGCCCCCCTCTCTCACCCACAGCCGGTGTACAAAGCTGACCTGCTGCCCTGCAGCCCCGACGGGCCAGAGAGCACCCAGCAAGCCCTGCCCAGGACCCATTGCTACAGTGAGATGGCAGCCAGGAGCTACATCCGATTCCAGGACACGGACCTGGTAGGAGGGGACAGGGGGCAGCCAGGGTCTGACCCACGATTAAGGCTTGTGGGGCTGTGGCTGGGCAGTGAGGGTGACAGGGATGCTGCCGGGGTGTTGGGGCAGCCCCTTAACCTGCAGCAGGGCTGAGATTGTGGTGCAGGCCATGCTCCTGCCTCGGGCCTGCAGCCCAGGGTGGTGCCACCACTTTGCAGCGCAGCTTCCAGAACTTCCCAAGCCGGGAGCCCATGCGCAGGATGCACAGGCAGGAGCTGAAGGCAGAGCTGAGCCTCGACCGCCTGCAGCTGGAGGCCCTGCACAGGGTGAGTGGGCCAGGCTGAGCCACAGCCCCAGCACTGCACAGATGGCTCTGCTCTGCTCTGCTCTGCTCTGCTCTGGGGGACAGAGTCCCAGCACCCACCCCAGCCCCTCCCTCATGGCCTCCTCAATTCCCACTCTGGGGGACAGTCCCAGCACCCCAGACAGAGTCCCAGCACCCCAGCCGCTCCCTCATGGGCTCCTCTATTCCCATTCTGGGGGTCAGTCCCAGCACCCCAGCCCCTCCCTCACGAGCTCCTCTGTTCCCACAGGTGAGGTTGAGCCCCAACCTGGACTCGCAGGGGTGGCTGGTGTCGGGCGGGCAGGCGGGCATTGTGCGGGCACACTGCCTGGCAGGGCTGGCCTCTGCTGTGGGCCACCAGCTGCTCCCAGAGTGCCAGGCCCGCTTCAACGTCCTCTATGGGGACACGGCCAGCAGCCCTGGCCCCCCTGAGCACTCTCCTCTGCCAGCGGAGTAGTGGGTCAGTCCCTTGTGCTGCTGCCACGTGCCCGCCCTGGGCAGGGGTTGGGGCTGGGGCCAGCTATGCTGGCATGGGGCTGTGGGCCCTCTCAGTGCTGCTTTCCCCATGGGCATCTGCTGCAGGAGGGACAGCTGCTGCCAGCCATTCCCTGGGATGCTCTGGACACTTGTCCTCATCCTCTGGGCCTGGAAGGGTCTGTCTGCGCTGTTGGGTCTGAGCTGGGCAGGGGTGGTGGGACCTGTGAGTGTCCCAGGGCTGAGCTGCGGGTTTGACCCCCCAGAAGTGCCCGTGGGCTTCATCAGCATGGAGCTGTGCTTGTGCTTGCCTCCATCCCCACTGTGCCCCCAAGGGTGGGGAGGGGGCTGGGGGCTGTGGAGTCGCTCACATTGAGCTTGTATTCAGCTGTGCAGAATAAACGTGGTTGTTTTTTTATGGCTGTGGTGGTGCTGGCTCCGGGGTGGATGTGGCTGGTAGCTGTGTCTGTAGGGGCCCACCCCCAGCTCCTCCCGTTCCCTCCCCGTGCCCCTCTGTCTGCTGCACTGCTGCTGCTGCTGCTCCAAGACATTTATTGGCAGCGCTGGCACTGCTGCAGACACAGATGGACAGACTGACACCAGGGGCACAGGCACAACTCAGCAGAGGGAATGGATCAAGCCCAGGCACGGCAGGATTCAGATGGAGCCCAGGCAACACCATGGGGGACTGGAGCCAAGGCCAGGTCTGAGGTGCCCCATGGGGGATGTCCCTTCCTGCCAGGACAGACACGCTCCCTGGGTGGTGGGGCAGGATTCCACCTCCTCCAGAGCTGTGGCACAGAAGGGAGTGGAAGATCCCAGGGAGCCCCTGTGCTCCACAGGCCAGGCCGTGTGTCCATCCCCCCCAGGACACCACACTGCAGTCACTGTCCCCCCCCAGGACTCCACAGCACTGGGATGGGTAGAAGGGGGGATGGAATCTCAAGCACTGCCCTGCTCTAGCACAAGGAGCTGGGCCAGAGCGACGTCTGGCCCAGTGTAGCAGCAGGAGGGGGTCTCAGGTTTGGGGGTCCTGGCAGTGGGGACAACCTGCTGTCTCCTCCTGGTGCTGCTCCACCTGCACCGTGCACAAGGCAAAGCCAAACCTGCTCTGGAGCCGGGCAGTGACCTCCTGCAGCACCATCTCGGCGTCAGCACCGGCATCTAGGAGCAGCAGGGCAGGGGCTCGTTCCTGGCAGGGCCAGTGGGACCCCTGTCCTGGCCATGCCCTGTGCAGGTCACTCACCCACAGCCACGTGCACTGACACCACAGGGTGGCTCAGTGTCAGCGCCCAGAGGTGCAGGTCGTGGACGCTCCTCACCCCGCTGGCTCCCAGCAGCTCCTCCTTCACTGCATCGAACTCCAGGCCCCGTGGTGTCCCTGCCACCACCACCAGTCACAGGGGCCACCCTCGGCCCCCAGCCATGGCACCCACCTGGGTGAGGGCTCCCAGTGGGGCTGGGGGCTTCCCCAGGGGAACCAGGCTGGGCATGGTGGCTTTGGGGTGAGACAGGCCTCACCTTGGGGCCAGTGCACCTGGCTGGGGTGGAGATTAGGGACTTGGGGGGATTCAGGTGGGGCAAGGGAAGGACAGAGGAGGGGAGCTGCCTCATAGGCAAAGTGGTGTGGCAGATGCAGCTCCAGGAGCTCCTGTGCTCGCCCTGCACCCCTCTCACTCACTGCTCACCTTCCATGAGGACCCTGAAGACGTCTCTGAGGATGGTGATGGTGGAACCAAGGACGAAGACCGAGAAGAAGAGGGTGCTGATGGGGTCAGCGATCTTGCACTGGGGCTGCAGAGAGCGGGGTGTCTGTGAGGGCTGGGGGCAGAGCCCACCTGGCACCCTGCATGGGGCTGGCAGGGCTGTTCCACAGGCAGCACTGGGGCAGTCCAGCCCGGGCACCTTGAAGTAGATGATGGTGGCAGCCACGAGGACGCTGACGCTCTGCAGCAGATCCCCCACCACGTGGACGAAGGCTGCCCGCACACTGGTGCTGCCGGGCAGGGGGCTGGGCTGGCAGGCCACAGAGCTCTCCAGCTGCTCGTAGGCCCCTGTGCCATGGCCATGGCCAGCAGGGGACTGGTGCAGGATGTAGGCCATGCTGGGAAGAGCAGGGCCGGCTCAGTGACACACTGACAGGACATGGGGCTGGCCTTGCTTGGGCAAAGGGGGCACGGGCAGTCACACCTGGGTCTTGGGACAGTGGGAGGAGTGGGGCTGGAGGTGCAGCAGGGCTGGAAGGTGTGCAGGAACAGGACAGGGGTTTAGTCCTGGGGCTCATAACAGGGCTTGAGAGGTGCTGCTTGGGGGGTGTGGAGATGTAGGCACATGGACTGGAATCCCCGAGCACATGGGGGACAGGAAAGTGGGGGAGGCAGCACCTGGGGGACACAAGGCTGGTGCACAGGGACATAAAGTGACCTGGGGGCACAGCTGGGGTTCTGGGGGGCACAGGTGGGGCAGGACTCAGGCTGATGGTGCACAGGGACATAAAGTGACCTGGGGGCACAGCTGGGGTTCTGGGGGGCACAGGTGGGGCAGGACTCGGGCTGATGGTGCACAGGGACCCCGGGTGCACAGGACATACACCAGATTGACGCCGACGGCACAGGCGGACGTGGCCAGCATGGCTCGCGCCTCGATCTCGTAGTCGTTGCTGATGATGCGGGCGGCCGCCAGGTAGACGAGGGCTGCGGTCACAACCCAGATAGAGAGGACAGAGGCCAGCGCCCCCAGTGTCTCTGTGGGATGAGACCCATCAGCACAGCACCCAACCCGGCCGTGGGAGTCCCCTGGAGCCCCGCAGGGACCGTACCCCCCAGCTCACCTGAGCGGTGCCAGCCGAAGGTCATGGTCTTGGTGGGCGGGCGGTTGGAGACCCAGAGGGAGAAGAGGCTGACGGACATGCTGCCCACGTCTGTCAGCAGGTGGGCTGCGTCTGTCATGACGGCCAGGCTGTGTGCCAGGTACCCTCCTGTGGGCACAGAGCAGCTGGCACCCTGGCCCTGCTGGCAGCCCCCCACCCCGGCCCTGCCCTGTTACCTATCACCTCCCCGACCATGAAGAGGCAGCAGACGGCGCAGGCGATGCTCAGCTGCCGGCGGGCCTGGAGCCTGGCCTGCCCCGGGCTGGTGGGGCTCGGCGGGCTGCAGCGGCAGCGGGGATCTGCAGCCGGAGGGGCCGCCAGGGCTGAAGGGTCTGGAGAGCCTGTGAAGAGACTAGGGGCGGGGGTCACTGCCGGCAACACCGGCTCCGGTGCTCCCTGCCCAGAACCCCCGAGGATTTTGCTACCACCCAGTGATACGCAGCCGGGCAGCCGGTGGGGCACCGGCGGAACCCCCCCACAGCGGGACGAGCAGCCACGGGACCGGCGGCAGCAGCAGGAGGCGGTGGCACGGGGCTCCCGCCGGAACCGGAGACGGGACTGGCGCGGGTACCCGCGGGGAGGTGCAGGTGGGAGCGAGGTGCTGCGCCTGGGGCCGGGCTGCGGGACGGGCCAGGGGTGCGGGACGTGAGGTGTGAGGAAGAGGAGATGGGGGCCGAGCTCCTGGTGCGTGGGGCAGCAGTGCGGGGACGGACAGCACGCCGGGACGGGGGCTAATGGATGGACGGTACCGGTGTGGGCGGGTGATGGATGGATGGTACCGGTGTGCGTGGGTGACGTTTGGGCGCCGATAGATGCGGGACGGACACCCGAGGGGGGAGCGAGGCTGGCGCACGGCGGGGCTGGTTCCGCTTGAGCGGAGGTGCCGGTGGCACGGTGAACGTGCCGGTGGCGACGTGACGGTGCAAGCGGCGGACGGTCAGGGCTGGCGCGGGGACTGCGGAGGTGCCGGTGTCCGTGTCGGATGGATGAAGGCACGGGGGCGGACGGGGACGGACGTGCCGGGGGTGCCGGTGTCTGGGGTGGGAGCTGGGCGGCGCGACGTGCCGGAGGGTTGCGGGTGTCGGAGGAGCTGAGGGCGATGGGGGCGATGGAGGTGCCGGCAGCGCGGGTGAGGGAGGACCGAGGGTTGCAGATGCGGGGGATAGTGGAGGTGGCCGTGCGAGGAATTGCCGGGGGCCCTGGGAGGTGATGGGGTGCCGGAGGTGCCGGTGCCAGGGTAATGGGGGTGCCGATGATGGAGGTGCTGGTGCCGGTGATGGGGTTGTCGGGACGATGGTGTGCCGGCGGTGATGGAAGTGCCGGTGGTGACTGGGGTGTCGGAGGCGCCGGTGCAATGGGGTGCCGGTGATGGGAGTGCCGGTGATGGAAGTGCCGTCGGTGCCGGTGATGGAGGTGTGCTGGTGGTGGTGAGGGCGCCGGGGTGATGGGATGCCAGAGCGATGGGTGCCGGTGATGGGATGCCGGAGGTGCCGGTGATGGATGCCGCGGCGATGATTGCCGGAGCCGGGGGTACCTCTTGAGGCGCAGGCTGCCGTCGGCGCGACCACCCCGCGGGCTGACCAGGCGGGCGCTCTCGGTGCCGGTCGTGGGCTCCATCCCGGGAGCTGTGGACCCGATCCCGGCAGCTGTGGACCCGATCCCGGGAGCCGCGAGGCCGATCCCGAGAGCGGGACGGTTCCCTGTTCATCCAGATTGTTCCCTTGAACCCAGATTTTCAGTTGCGGCCACAGAACCCTCAGTGAGAACCCGCCGCAAACGCCAGCGCTGGTGAACAGTGGGTTTTCCTGTTGGGTTTTCTATTGAGGGTGAAAGTTAACAATTAATATAAAGGAGTTCAAATAAACCCTGCGTTGCTTGTACTTTTACTTTGTATCTTTGATGTATCTCCCATTTTTATGAACACGGTTAGGATCCGAGTGGCACCGGGGCTGCCCGGAGGGAGGGAGGGACACCCCTGGGCTGGGGGAAGGAGTGACCTTGCAGACCCAGCAGAGTGCCCAGAGGCGCTGCAGCCCCTGTTGTGAGACACAGATATCGATACAAACATTTCCCCAAGAGGTCAGTGGCCCAAAGTGAGCACTCACAGCCTTTGGCTGACTCAGCCGATGGCTCGACTCGCTTGACGTGGCTTTTTGGCCATCAAGGTGCTGGACCTTTCTCCTGTGCCCCCGTGGGCAGTGCCCTGGGCCCTGCAGGAGGAAATGTGTACAGTACACTACAGATATCTTTTACTTCTCATCAATCTACCTCTCTATCCTCTGCACATATTGACTTGCTCTAAGGGAAGGAGCTGTAAAATATTGGCCAGGGGTTAGTTCCTGAGAGAACGTTATGTTGTTACTCTGTCTTTAGACGAAGACTGAAGACAGTAATCAAAAAGGCTATTTTTAACCATGGGTTGATTTATTTGTTTTTCTTGTACAGCTATTGCACCTGGAGCCACTGATGATGGCTTGATTAATTCTCACCGATTTTTTTTTCTCCATCTTCCTCCACACGACTCTTCTGAGTGGCATGAAGTTACCTAGCAGCAGGCATAGTCTCTGGGCTCTCTGCTGGCCCAAGTAAAGGCAGCTTTGGGCTGGTTGGAGAGGTCAGGGGTCCTGGAGCCTTGTCTGAGTTGGCCAAGTGGGTGGTACATGTGAAGAAAAATCAGCTGAGAGAGTCCTTCTGTTCCTCCTGTAGCCATGAGTAAATATAAGCATGGTTTAACTCACTTCCAGCCACCTTCCCTGTGCAGGGTGGGCAAAGAAGTGAAGGCTAGACAGTGGCCACCACGGGGTGCAAAGCTCTCCCAGGAAAGTGGATCAATTGGTGGTGATTATTATCCAGCCTCTGGTGGATAATGTGCTTCCATCATCGCTGTGCTGCTGGCTGTACCACAGCTTGTTTAAAGTCAGCTTGGGTGCCCATGCAACACGGTTGTATTGACTTTGTAGTCCTACAGTGAAGAAAAAAGATTGATCTTTTTTACTGCCTTTTCATCTCTGAGCATTGGACAAATGCTGAGGATTCTCCTTTTCTTTGGACTTGTTACTTGCAGTGAGGGAGAGAGGGTGAGATGGAGATTCCCTGTCTTATCCTGGGGCTGAATCTGCCAGGTCTGGACCCAGCAATACCTGTCTTGACTCTTGTAGCAGCACTACGGAAATTCAAGGCTACACAGTTACTGGAGCATTGTGAGAATATATAAGGAACCAAGATTTTCAGAAGTGTTTGTGGATCTCAGACTTCAGGGATATATCCTGAGAAAACCTAAGGAAACCTGCTGGCAAACCTGCACCAAAGCAACTATTTCTGCAAGCCCAGTGTTGCCAGTGTGTCTGCTCATCCAGAAACCTTTTCAAAATACTCTGCCTCCTAGGATTGTCTAAATATTCTCCATTCGTCCCCATCGTAATTCACACCTTATTTCTTTCCCCTCTCGGTGACTCAGTAAGAGTCACCTCCCTTTTTTATTTTTCCTAGTTAAAGGTCAGCCTGAGCTGTGTATTACAGATGAAAGGATGCAGCCCAAAGCCAGCCTAGGGGCCCAGTTTGTGTTGTGGATCTCTCCTGAGGGCACCTCTGTTTGCAAGTGTGTGCCTTGCAACTTCTGAGAAGCCTACAGAGATTGTTTAGGATAAGTTCTGTCATATTTATTATTCAGTTAGTAATTTTTTGTCATATTTTCTTCAGAGAGCCCAGTCACTTTCAGGCTGTAGTTTTGAGCCTACTCTGTGCCAAGTGTCAGGAATGACTTTTTGTCCTCCATGCTGAGGAGACATTTCCCACCAAAGCAGAAGAAAGTGTTGCTTCTCTCCAAGGATATAGAGGAGAAGAGGGCAGAAAGTGAACTAAATTCTCTTCTCACACTTGAAGATAAATAGTTGCCAGATTTTGTCCATCCACACATGTTCCTTAAAATCTAATCTCGAGGTATCTTTTCTAGTGTACTTGAGCAAAGAGTAGATAGAGGTGGTGGGAGGGAGTTCAAGGGCAGCTGCAGTAAGCCCTAGGTGTAAATACAACTGAAGAGAAATAAAAAGGACAGTGTCCTACTGAACCCAACCCTCAAAGTGATGGAACCTCTACAGCACCTTCTCAAAGGAAAAGACATGTTCACCATCCTCATTCTTCTCTGCAGCTGATGGTGCCAGGTGGATATTTACATCCAAAGCAGATGTCTCCTTCCCCCAGCCTGGATCCCACTGCCTGTGGACTGGTGTGTCTGCTGGCACCCTCAAACACCTGGCTCCCCCCATGAGAAATGCTCAGAGCTGTATCAGTCTGTGGCTCTGTGGGTGAAATCTGCAGCACTGCCATGCGTGTCTGTATTTGAGTTTCCAGACAAGCTATGCAGATACACGTGGTAGGAGCTTTATATACACACCTTTGAGATGCACACCCATAAAGGGAATACACCAAAATCTTGTAACCTTGTATCAGTTGTAAATAAGGAATGGTATCTCATGTATTTTTTATTCTTTTGAGGGGGTTTTATCTATAGGTTGAGAATGTTAAGGGAGTTTACCTCACTGCAGGTGTACCTAGCACTTTTATTGTGATGGAGCAGAGACTGCACCATGATTTCTGAAGAGGCTGCTCTTTAAAGAGAGATACAAAACAAGAGCATTCATATTATAGATCATCATTTAAGGTAACACATTCTTCCTGACATGTAGTGTTTTGCACATTTTGAATTGTCTCCTGCCAAAATATTCAGGCCTGCAGCGGGAACCCCTGTTGGGAACACAGGACAGATGGATCTGAATCCAGTCATGAAACTCCCTGGGGCCAGCAGTGTGATGTTAATGATCACACCACAGTAAGATGTGAAACATACCTTTGTGCAGCTCAGTGTAAACAGCAACTCCAGTATTATGATGTAAATGAGAAACCAGCAAGAGATGATGTGTGAATGGAAACACAGCAAGGTGCTCCGAGGGAGCAGGAAGCACAGTGCAAGGGGAAATTCTGCACATTTCAAGGGGAGGTGAAATGAAACCGTGGACTCACTTCATTATAGAGATAAATAGTGCTTGGGCTGGTGCAGAAGGGAGGGAACTCACCAAGTTATATCCAACCCCACCCAAGGTTCTGGCAGGGCAGTAGTTGGATTATAATTAGGCTTGGGCTTCCTAGTTAAGAGCTGGAAGATGGTACCTGGATCCAAAGGGAGGATAAAAATCCCCAATAAACCTTATTCTGATATATCCTGTGGTCCACCTTTCTGCTCAAATCGGGGCTGGCTTTGCAGTTAGTCAGTGTTACTCAGGACTTTGTCTGATTTTCTGTTTTCTCCAAGGATGGAGACACCTCTCTTGGAAGGCTTGTTCTAGTGCTTGGGCAACTTCATGGTGAAAACATTTGCTGTAGCATTACCTAAGTCTGAAATGGCACCGTGGTTGGAGGGCACAAAAGTTGAGAACAATAGGCACAAATTAAAGGGGCTTGAGGCACTACCCAAAGGTGCAGAATGTGCAGCTGGGTCCTCAGCTTAATTTCAGAAATCCCTGGTGCCCCTCTGGAGAGTCTCCCCTGTGTGGGTAGTGGCAGCTTGCCTTTGAGACGTGATTTGCATTGGGTCCTGGCAGAACAGAAGGTGCAGTCAGAGAGCCTGGTGTCGCCAAAGTAATTTAAAAATGTGCTGGGCAGCAGGAGTGGTGCTGTGTCTGCTGCTGGAGGCATTGTAACACTGATGTGCCTCTTTGTCCCAGAGTTCCCTGTCCTCTTCCTCTCATCTCTAGCAAAGGAGTGAAGGGCTTGCTGGGAAGCTGAGCTTGAAGCTAGAGGAGGTCATACTTAACTAACCTCCTGGAGTTCTTTGAAGATATTACTGCCAGGCTAGATAAGGGGAATTCAGCAGTGTGCTTAGAGTTTCAAAGAGCATTTCACAAAGTTCCACATCAGAGATTAATAGCTAAGGCAAAAGGTAAAGGAAGAGGAGGTAATAGAGGCTGTTGGATCAAAACCAGCTCGAGGGCAGGTATGAGACAATAAGCACAGATGAAAACTTTTCAAGCTGGCAGAAGGCTGTTCTTGGGACTCGTTTCAGGATCTCTGTGATGCGTAATCCTGACAGCACAAAGGTGCCCCACCATGCTCATGTCTCTAAGGCAGCCCAGATTTGGCACCACCAGCAGCAAAGCATCCTAGCAGGACCCCCTTCTGACTTCCCAGCCCCACCAGCCCGGAGTTCTTTCATGTCTCTGCTGGATGGGAACATTTGTCAGCGAGGTCAGGAGTCACGGGTGCCTCTGGGGCTGCCAGCCCCAGGTACTGCCACGTGTCTCAGTTTGTGTTTGCTGCACCCTGTAAGGAGCCAGCCTGCTGCTCAGGAACACTCTGCACGTGCCCTGCTGATGTCTGAGGAGTTACTCCAGCTTTGCAGTGGGCCCAGGGAAGGGATAATTTGGGGTAAGCTGTCCCCATGGCTGGGTACAGCCTAAGCAGATGGACCAGGGCCAAAATCTCTTCAGTGACTCTGCTAACAAATGGTAAAATTGAGTTCAGTGTGGAAATATGTAGAGTAATTAATTTTGAATGGGGCAATCTGTCTGAGGAATATGCCTTAACAGAGCAAATATTCAGCAGAGAGATGAAGATAGGGATTTGATGTGTTGGGGGGGATTAACTTCCTTTGGAAAAAAAACCCCTTGAAACCATGGTTGGAGGTTTTTCTGCCTGGAATGCACCTGTCTAGTGTGTCTGCCTAGATTGCATCTGTGGCAAAAGGGCAAACAAGAGACAAGGCTGCATGAATGGAGGGACAGGATAAAAAAACCAAAAGAAACAAGGTGTCTGTTGCTGGCAAAGACATTGGATCCCACCTGGAATATTGTCAGCAGTGCTGGTCACTGTACCAGTGTGCTGTAGCACAAGGCAACAAAGAGCAGCCCTGCAGAACCTGCACAAAGGTGAGAGTGCTGGGTTTTCCTCTGCAGGCTTTTTCCTACTCCACACATTTGTCATCTCAAGAGGAAATCTGAGGAGCACAAAGGGTTTCCCTTTAACTCTAACAGAGGCTAGGAGTTTTGAAGTAAATTATATTTTTCTACAATTATATTATATACTTTATACAATTATATGTTGCATATATTCTATATATTCTGTATTCTATATTCTATATTCTATATTATACTTCTCTCTGCCTTTCTCTTGCTCTCTTCCATCCGTTTCTTCTTTTCTTTTCAGTTTTCCTCCTTTCTTCCTTCTTTTTACTCCTCTCCCCAGCTGAGGGTTGATTTATTGTTCTCTAATACATTGTTTCTCCTCCACCCCTGCCTGGGAAGAGAGGCTATTCAGTCAACTTGCTTCTGGGTCCTGAAGAAGCCACATCTCCAGTGAAGGGGTTGTTTCTTACAGGCTGGGCAGTGGGATGAATAACACTTTTTTTTCCACATTTTTTTGTATGAAAAGAAATCGAAGTTGTTGCTGTAGAAGAGGAAAAGCTCAGCAATCAAACTGAAGGCAGGGCATGGAATATTACACAAACTGACCATTGAAACTCTCAGATGTGGCTTTCCTTCCACACTCAGAGGAGTTCACAATGTGATGGCTGTTTCAAATCATAAAAATTCAGTACTAAAATCCTCCTTTTTTTTTTTTTTTCTCTGGTGTGTATTCAGAGCAAGTTCAGCAAGTTGCTCTGAATTTACCCAGCTATAGAAGACAGCTGATTTCATTTGAGCTGTACAAGAGGCAATCTTATTTTGCTTTCCCTTGGATTATGGTAAGCATGTCAATCAAAGCCCGGGGCCAGTCCATACAACACAGCTGTGCCAGGTAAGAAATGCCTGGCATTTCAAACTGTCAAAATGCTCATTTCTTCTGCCCCACTCTTAACCAGCCCTGACCACTGAAGGAAGGCTTCAGCATTTTAGTCTTGTATTTACATTAAGCTGGAAGTTATAAGTCACAATCCTGACAACACTCTAAATGCCAGCAATTAGTATTTCTCAAAAATAGTGCTTTTTTTCTTCTTCATTGACTGATACATCAATCAACAGACTGACGTACAAAATGATAAAATAGGCCTCTAATAAGAAAAGGAAAATCTATTATTCTTGCTTTTTAAATGCCCTGAAGAAGGACTGGCTATTGCTGCAAAATATATATATAACAAGAATTATCCTTGTTCTTTCAACTTGCCAAACCAACCTTTTATCCCTTAACATTCAGGTCTGTAGAATAACTTGCCAAAATAATCTCTTGGCACCACTGAGGTGAGGATCCACATTGTGCTGCTCATGTAACCTCCCTCCTCATAGAACCATTCATCCCAGAAAGATTTTGACTGGGAACTTCTTCTTTTAATGATTTTAGCTGCTTTTTAAAATACTGCCCTGCTAACTTGCAGGAAATGGACTTGATGTAGTGTGCCATGACACTTGTGGAGAGTGTAAAGAAACATTTAAATAGAAATTACAGCTAGAAATAAAGGCACATAAGGAAAAGTCAAATTATAGGATTTACCTTCCAAATCTTAAGGGCAAAGAGATTTGTTTGGTCCTTTTCTTGGTTGTAGCTGGGCAAGGGAAAGAAATGCTGAGTCTCATATGATCTTAATTATACACTGTGGGTGCCAGCAACTTTCAGGGTATGTGTGGATTCTTGACTGAGGCTCAGTGTGTGAACTCTGTCACTACAGCAGTATGTCACACACAGAGCTGGGATAGGAGCCATCATTCACAATTCAAACAAACCCCAAGCCCTTCAGAGATTGAACAGAAATATTCAGTTAACCATAAAAACTGTGTCATGATTCTCCATACCCCCCATGCCCCTTGGGAGCAGAAATACTGCAGGCTGCAAAGTCAGGCCCTTCTTGTGAGGCTTTTTGACTGGACTGGAACCATCAGCTATTCAAACCATTGTACAAAATCCTGCTCTTTTGCAATTCCCAGTAGTTTTTTTTTTTTTTTCTAGACAAGGAGCACTGTAATTCCAGGCTATAGATGCAAGTCCACAATCTCCCTCCAAAACTTCCCCCTTGATTTCTTGGGTGTCTTGGCAGAGGGAGATTTTGGACACAACAGAGTCTGGAGGTTCTCCCCTTGCCATGGGCTGGAGCAAAGAAAAGGGACAAGTGTTTAGCACAGGATGCTGGTTTTTACTGCTGCAGCAAAAGTGCCTGTTCCCTGTCAAGGTTCAACAAGAAAATCTGCTTGAAAGAGATGATGTTGGGCAGATTTAATTTCTGTAAATATCTGGTCTTTGTGTGTTGACTGAAGGACTGCAAGACTTTGCCTGCCTGAGTGTAAGCCCCTCCATGGCTTTGGCAACAACCCTTGAGCATGAGGGATGGTGCAGCTGCCTCCATGCTCCCATTCCTGCAGTGGGATCACAGGCAGGCTGCACCCTCACCCCGGGGACACACCTCAGCTTGGTCTCCCAAAGAGAATCTGCTTGTGAGCAGCATGAAAGTGTCCTTTATGTTCCCTCTGGAAGTGAAGTTAGACTGCTTCATGTTCCTACCTGAGCTGTGTCTGGGAGGAGGAGGGCATGTAGGGTTGTTCTTGTGCTCCTCTGGAATTGCATCCTTAATGCTGAGGGGATGTTCCTGTGGCCAGCCCTGAGATGGCAAAATTACTGCTGGCATGGTCAGCAGCAAAGGTTTTGCTGCTCTTCAGAAATATCCTGAAGGTTCAGACCAGAGTGAAAATCAGCTCTACACGTGGTTGCTCACACTGTGGGCTCATTACACTGTTTTCAGGGGGAGAAGGTCTGCTGTGGAAATCCATCCTGTCCTAGCAATTTAGAACAATTGGAGATACCTAAAAGAACAAATGAGAACATATGGAGATAGCCTTTTTTTTCCCTTAACCTTAAGAAGTACCAGCCAGGATTTTCATGTTTGTAAATTGTCATTTTCTTAGAGCAAAGCCTTATGGAAAAGTCGAGCTTTTTTAAATGAAAGACGTGATGGAAACTATTACAGCTCTGATCCTCACTATTGCTAGAAAACAGAGATAGCAACAGAAGAGGAAAGTAAGGACTAAAGGTCAGGTATGAGCCACAGGAAAAATGTTGTGGCCTCATCAGAGTTTTCTTTGGCTTCCTGAGGTTCCTCCCTGCCCTTCCAGGCAAGACAATCTTTTCTTCATTGGCTCCTGCCTGGCTGTGTCCTCTGATGGCTCAACAAACTCTTCTCAGCTGTAATCAAACATGAGAATGACAACTTTGCTTGTGAGGATCACATCTGGCCAACCACTGTCAACTTTGTCTGTCCTGCTTGCCCTAACTCTTGACTTGGGGGGGGAGAGTTTAGCATTTCAGAGTATGAAATGCCAGCTGGGATCAAATCAATAGCATTGATTTAATCTTGTGTCTCCAAAGAGTTGGGATTTTTCCTTTCAATTTTTTTTCCTCTAGCTCTATTCTTTGAGAAGAAGAAGAGTGAAACAAAGGCATTGACTGCTGCCAGTGGTCCTCAGGCACAGGGGCCAGAGCCAGAGCTGCAAAGCCCTCCATGAGTTTGAGCAGCTTTACTCTTGCTGGACTAAATCAGCTTTGGGTGTAGGAACTTGATTTTCACTTTCAGGGTTGGTTTGGTTCACTGTGAGCCCTGACAGGACAAAATGCCCTTTGCTTGGTGGGCCCCGCAGCCAGCCCAGGGCCAGATCCCCAGCCTGTGTAGGTGACCTCAAACCTTAGAGACTCCAGCCAGGTTACAGTTGCTGACATTTTTTTTCTCTTTATGTTTTTTGACAGATTATAGCCATGCCTGCATGGACTGTTAAAGGCAGTTACTGGTGACTTTTTGTGGCCAGAGCAAACCCTCAGTACATACAGGAGGTTGTTGATGCAGCCCCTTACACCTATGGAGCAGGCAGCAAAGCTGGGAAGAGGGTCTGCACCCCTTGCTGCTTCTCAGGGCAATATGGACATGTAAATCCTGCTGTGGAGCAGTTGCACTTTATCCTGTTAAGGCCTGTGGAGTGGTTATGGATGCTGAAGCCATGCCAAGATCTTCCCATGGACCCATTTGTTCGTGAAATATCAGAGGGCAGCGGAGGACAACTCCTAGTGAGGCAACTAGAGTAAAATATAAATGGAAAGATGCAAACTTGATAATCCAAATGAGTTTACTTTTTATACAACAGATGTTGTTTGACCCAGGAGAATGAATAATATTATAGAATCTGAGGGGAAAAAAATAAAGTCATCTAAAAATAAAACACAAATAGCAGCTGCTTGAATTGTATTTCTAATATATCAGTGCTGACAGCTCTCTCTTTCCTCCAGTTGACCCAGGAATCTTATAGAAGTGGCTGGTAAAGAAGAGATGAGGAGGAACATGAGCAGAGGTGAAGGAGAGGCAGAGTTGATAGTGATTAGTGTCAGTGTGTGTCCTGGGCAGGACCAGGCTGAGTGAGGGGATGTGGATGGTGTCACTGCCCAGCCCCTGAGGGGCTCAGGCTCTTGCTGCAGTGTGTGACACTTCTGCACTTGGGAATATCACTGGAATGGGGTACAGGAAAGAACACTAAAATAAATAAAGTCGTCCAAAATTATTTTGCTTCTGAACCCCGACTTGGAGGGAGGTTTCTAAGTTGCATTAAATTGGTGTCCTGTGTGTATCTATACCAGATGAGGAGCTGAATTTGTGTAAGGGTGGTGGGTGAGGTCGCTGCGGTGTAAATGCAAGGCAAGTTTCTCACTCTGTAGGCTCACTCAGTGGGAAAAATATGACCTAGAAAAAAGGAACCAAAGATCCTGACTTTACAGTCCAGCAGCCAGTGGTTTTGGACTGGCAAGCTGGGGCTGTTCAGCCAGGACTGTGTGCCCAGGTCTGATTTGCAGCGAGGGGTAAACACCTCTCCTTTAACAAGCGGTCTCTGACAGGGGCTCGAGTTGAACGCAGAAAAATCCTGCATTCCTTCATTGTTTGTGAACCAGTTGGGCTGGGACTGGCACAGTGGGGCTGTGAGAAACCCTGACTGTGCTTTCCTTTGTGTGTGAGGAGCTGTGCCTGGGGCTGTGTGGTGCTGGGAGCCCGGGCAGGCACGGTGCAGCTCCCGCTGTCCCGTCCGCACCGCGCGCTACAGCAAATAACACATTTTTATTTTTATACAAATGTGCATAACTTCATCCATTTCTTGTGGCTGCTCTGACAGGAAAAGGAAATTTATGACGCACATCACCCATTTATTTGGCACAGGCAGTGTTTATTGCTGAGGGAGGCATTCTCATGGAATTGATTGCACAATTTCCTCTTGGTGTACTGTTTTCAAGTAATATCCCAAGACCTCAGTGTACTAAGATACAGAGGCACTTCTTTAAGGCCCACAGAATACTACAGCAGAGGAAAAAAAGAAGGCATGTAGTGGAAAATAAAATGGAAAAGTACAATTTTAATTACACTGTAAATCTGTGGCTCTCTCCACTCCGCTGGGAGTGTCTGTGAAAACACCCATTCCCAATAGGTTAAATTTCTAGGTTTCTCCACAGAACTAAGAACAGCTTTGGATTTTATCACAGTTCCATTTTCACAGGTATGAAAGGTGGGGGGGTTTTGTCCAGGGTTAGTTGTGGTTCATGCTTCAGGCATGTCTGGATTATGGACATGTGATGGGGACAAAAACTCTGCACTTTGGATAAAGAGAAAGGTATATGCTTGGTGTGATGGGTTGCTGAAAGGCTGGGGCCGTAGCCTGTCCCAACAGGGAAAAAGGGGTTGAAACTATTAATGTCACAAAAGGCAGGATGAGAGGGGTATTGCCTTGGTTCAAAGAATTGTGTGACAATATATAAACACTGAATGGCACACAGTATAGAAAAGGAGATACATCTGTCCTGGAAGAGGACTCTTGGCTTTGTTTGTTTATTTTTTCTTTTAAATTTAATTTTATTGGTTTTTTTTAAAAAAATATTTAATTTGCCCATGCACAATCATTTGCACCAAATCTTTGGTATAATAGTTGTCTCATTTGCATGTGGAAGGGCATGGAGCTGAATGCTTGCACACAAAAATGTGCCAGGTGATGACAGTGGTTACAGGCAATCATGGACTGAAGGTTGCAACCAGAAAATTTAGAGCTCTTTTGTTCAAAGATGACTCAAAGTACAGGGACAGGAGAATGGTGGTGTGTAAATCAGTTATGGACAATAGATTCTGCTCCCTTCCACTTTGTAGGGAATGTCAGTGACAACCCCACACATGTCTGCATGCTGCAGGTGCACATCTGCTTCTGAAAGAGGTGTCTGATGAATAACCTTTTATCTTTCCTGGTTCCTGGTGAATGGCTCCTCACCTGCTTCAGTCTTCTGTTTTCTTAAAGGGGAGTTTGATAGCACAGCTTTAATTTTATAATTTCACTTCTCTGGTGTCTCCCTTGGTTTCTGCTAACTTCACAATTTTTCTTTCAGGCCCCAGATGAAAGCAATCTCCTCCTAAGCTTCTGTTTTCACACTTCTGAAGGCAGCTTCCTCTTCTCAGCCTCCTGATGCTCCTCCTCAGGGCTCAAAGCTGGGCACCAGCCTGAGCCCCCAGCTGCCTCTTCTGCAGCTCTGGGGTGTTCAGCTGTGTGCTGGGCTGCAGTGGGTGTTTGTTAGCACAGAGGAGGATGGCTCACTGGTAATGGCCTTTTGTATGTGCTGACCTCTGAACCAGAAACAAGGTTCAGACCTCAGAGGAGACTGGTTATTAATCAAATCAGGGATCAACTGTGACTCAGCCTTCAGATCCCCAGCTGAGGTTGTGTTGTCCATGGCTGATTAAAAGAGGAAAATATATTTAGCTGTTTACAGCTGTATCTCCCTCTCTGAGAGGACAAGGCACCATGGATAAACATATTTATATTTGTTAGATGTGCAAATTGTGGCTCCTTTGAAAACCTCACAGTTTATCAGGAAGGCTCAGGAAGCACAGGGCTGTTTATTGATGCTACAGGACTTCCTGGGACTGTGCCATGGGACATCTCTGCTTGGAGTGTTTGACACAGGCATGTCTGCAGGGGACAGTGCCCAGGCACTGCCACCTGCACTGAAAGACTGAAGGTGGCTCCCAGCAGTCCTCTGCAGGAGATAATTTCCTCCCTCAATTAGGTGACACTTTCTAGATGCTGCACTTCAGAAGCCTGCCCTCTTCCCAAGCCCAGCTCTACAGTCAGTCAGTGGTGAACAGAACACACAAACTTTCTATTGCTAATATATTTCACAGTGCTGGGTGATATTAGCAAACTCCAAATAGCTGTCAGGACCTCAAGGTATTCTGGAACATCCTTTGATGTTACAAAGTAATGCATTTTCCATATTATTCCTTTGAACACATTATATATGCAAAGTCTAGCACTTCTTATGGGAGAGGTGGAATTATCATACAACAAGATATTTTTTCCTCTGGTTCTTTCATGGCTCATAACATATAAAATTTCTTCTTAAAATCCAGGCTAGGGAACTCAAACTTAATTTATACAGTATTGAAAACATTACAGGGCATAAATCAGTTCAATTTTTAAAGTTCCTGTATGATATTTTCAGAGCAGCCAAATTCCTTCATTCGCCTGGACTCCTTCCAAAATTCTGCCAGTGCTCATGGAAATCTAAATAACTTTGGAGAAAAAGCAGGTTTTCTGTGGAGGCTCAGATTACCCTGTCACCCTTCCTCCACTGCAGACAGGCCTCTGATAAACATGGAGAATAGGGACAGGGAAATTACTTCATTACTTCACGTCCTTTTCAATTACAAACATCAAGGAGTCTGAGCCTCCTGCCAGCTCATGCCCCAGACCATTGCAAATTTGTGGCTTTCAAAAGCCAACAGTTGCATTTCCTTTGCCAGCAGGGATAAGCGATAGAAAGCGAGCAGGGGAGCTCGCTTGAATTTTATTTCTGAGTGTTATTTAAAAAGTTTCAAATCTCAGCTCTGTTTATTTAAAGTAGGACTCCAGCTGAAATGTAAGTCTGTGAAGCAGAGAAGTGATCAAAACAGGACTGCACCTTCTTTTCTTTTCTGAGAATTAATCACCCAGTGGTGGTGTGTTACTGTAATCGTTCTGTGATCATTTAACCTGGAAGCAGTATTTCCAGAGAGCTTTGGAATATTCTCCTGCTGGCATCTTCACATCTACTATTTGTACCCTTCACCTATTTTCACAGCACATGAGGTTAATGCATTGTTTTTCTACCACCTTTGCTTCGTGTTTTGATTTACACCTAAAGAAACAGGTGCATTTTCTCTGATGTAATTTTTCCATTATTGGTAAACTAATGTTACAAAACAAGGCTGTTTAAGATCTTACTTAGAAACCCCATTATTTCTACAAAAAAAAAAAAAAAAAAAAGCAACAACTCCCCCCAAACAACCAAACAAAAAAAAGGAAAATTCAGTTTCAGAACACTGTGTTGCAGAGGTGGGGGAAATGTTGCAGGAGTGATTTCCTACTTCAAACATAAATCTTATAGGCTCAGCTTCTGCTAAGTTTTTAGGTCTGTGCTAAAAGTCACTGACATAGAAGCCTGTGTTTGGATTAACCACCAGTGTCTGTGTATAGCTCTGGGAGGGTTTTCTGTGGTCGTTCTGCTCCTCTGGCAGATTCTGCAGAGTGGGTCACTGAGTACCTCAGCTGGCCAGATGTCTGCACTGCATGGTACAGGACCCTTGTGATCATTGTTGTCATCAGGACCAGTGAAAAGGCTGTGGGGTTCTTCAGCGCCTCACAATTCAGGTTTTGCTTTGATA
Organism: Argya squamiceps; assembly: GCA_037834095.1. Lineage (NCBI taxonomy): Eukaryota > Metazoa > Chordata > Aves > Passeriformes > Leiothrichidae > Argya > Argya squamiceps. Next base: position 12,499,933 of record JBBMKD010000194.1, read on the forward strand.
GGAATTCAAAAATCCAGGCATTGTTGTGAAATGAACCTGAAGTGGGTATGGGTAGAGCAAAGAGCTGATGACATGGAAACCAAGAGACTATCCATAAATTCTCTATACAGCCTTCCCCAGGTTTCACTTGTTTCTTACTTGCACATTACTTGAATACTTCTGTTGGAGTCAGTGGGAATTCTTTTAAGTGGAATGGAAGTGTGGGGAGTTTTTAGTTGGAAGGCTTGCAGCATCTTTTTCATGCTATCAAAGCTTCATCCCTTGGCTACAGCTCTCCTGGATTCAGACTGTGTGTGGGTAGATCTGCCTGTCTGTGTGTGTTTGTGTGTGCATTTGCTTCCTGAGATTCTCTGCTACCTCCTGGGCCATAAATATTGTGTGAACCACAACGGAGGCCTGTCTGCTGCTGGTATCAGCCCAAGTGTGGAAGTACATAAACAAAACCAAAAAGCACTAAGGAAAAGTTCACCACACTTGGAAAGTCCCAGGTGGCCAAGCCTGGGCTTTGGGAGCTGCCTGGAATGAATGATCTGTACCTGGAATCATTTTGTGTACTCACTGGCTCCCTAAGATATGATGCCAAAATTGGGGTGGTTTTTTTTGCATAATTCTGAAGTCGCAGTGATAGAGATATTTTTTAGTTAATGGAAGTTTTGGATGCAGTATAAGCAATTTTTCCCTTTAAGAAGGAAAACTACAGATGGACTCTCATTCTATTTGCTGATATATAATAAGGAAAGGTGTATCACCCCAAGAATGCCTATTGCTGTGACAAATCACAAGGAGAGGAGAAAGACAGTGCCTGCTAAATTTAGCCAGTGCAAATCCAGTACATTCCAAATCCATGGAGTGAAATACGGTTTGGAGTGAAATATGATTGAAACATTTCTGGAAATATAACTCCGCTGGCTGGTTCACCACCTGGACTTAGTTTTCATATTGTAGGAGAGTAATTAAATTTTTATTATTTTTAAATTACAGCTCCCCCCCACCTTCCCAAATATCAGTTCTCTTGTCTTCCCACTGAAGCAAGCACTGTTAAGCTGCTATAACTTTTAGAGCATGAAAGCAAATGTTGTAAAGAGGTCACTGTAAAGGTCACGCAGCAGGTTTGATGTGTCAGTGGATAAATGATGGGATCACATCTGGAACAGTTTGGTGAATAAATAAAATGTGAAAGCTCATATATCACTGCCCACCTTCCAATCTGTAAGGGAAAGAGAAAATAAATTCTCTAATAACCTTGTAAAGCACATAAAAGATATTGAATAAACTCTTGAAATTTTGTGACTAAAACTGTCTGTATTAAATAATGATTTTAAGAGTGGCAAAAAGCTTGAAATACAGTATGAGTCTTCCTTGTAAAATGTTGTTTTATTTTATGGTTTATTTATTAGACTATACTTGGATGGCTTTGAAAAATATAATTTTGAGTTTAACTATGTGTTATTGAAACACTCTTCCTTTAGATATGTCCCCCAGAGGTATTTTATATTTACACTTAGGGAAAAGAATTTTCAATTTTTATTATGCAGTGCTGCATTATTGCTCATACTGCCACTATATTCTGCCTTCTGCAAGTAACATTAATATATGCATATTTTACTGCCATTACCTTCAAAAGGCCTTAGAAAACCCATAGGTCTAAAATGATTTCTCTAAGTTGGTCATTACCAGCTGCTGAATTAAGATACAACAGGCTGTATATTGTTTTACTGGGCCATTAATAATAAGCCCCTGTGAGCTGTAAGACAGTGAGCTAGAAACTGAGTAATTCTGGGCACCAAAGGAATGTACAGCATTAATAAAAGGTTCACAGAAGCCTGTTCTGGAGTGTGTGAATGCCTTGGGTGTCTGATGTGGGACCCCAGGCAGGGGGTGGGTTTTGATCTCCAGACTCCTTGGGGGCAGTGCCAGTGGCTGGTGGGGAGGAACCACACTCGTGTAGGGAATTAATCCATGCAGATGTGTGTGTATGATGTGGATGGGTATGAAAGGACACATGGGTCTTTAAAATGTATTTAAATTTTGTGGTTTAGGTCAGCAAAAAGGGGGATGTAGCACAGGTAACACCACAGATGTGATCAAGTAAAGCCTTATATGTTTATAATTTTTTAACCAGTTCTTTTGCACAGCCTGATCCTCCAATTTTTAGCCATTTTTCTAACAGTACACGTGCAAAATTAAAGAGAAATCCTCTAGTTTGGATTAGAAATCCAGAAACAGAACAAATTAGAGGTCTAGTTCCTCTAGTAACCTGGGGCAGAGGGTTTGCTTGTGTTTCTACAGGACTTGAGTGGGTTCCAGCAAAGAACATGAAAAACCATATCATGTGAGAAAACACACTGACAACCCCACGAGCAAAGAAGGTGGCACACAGATATGAACTATGTGGAGACTACAATTCATTCCCGAAATATCTTGCCCTCATTGCAAAAACTGTGAACTTTTGGTTTCATGTCAATGTAAAAGGTGTGGAAGATGGGAGTATTGTAAAGCTCTTTGGGCAAAAGCATGGTGTAATTCCTGTTGTATCCCTGAATTTAACAAAAGAATTGTGGCTGTTGATTTTTTTTGTTCGTAGTAGGCCGAGAAGAGAAAAATAGCCCTCACCTTCCTCTTAGAGAGGAATGCAGGAAGGAATTTGCAAAAGAATCAGAAAACGTTCATATTTTTAAAAAATTAATGTGCATGAAGTAACTTTGTGCCTTATTGTTGGGTAATGTTTGAACAAGAGCACCTTAGCAGCTGCTCAGAGCTCTGCTGCCCGTTTTCCTCCCTTGCACAGCCCATGGCAGTGCCCAGCTGTGCCCTGAGGCACAGGCAGAGCAGAACCACCCTCTGCTGCAGTCCCTGGGGTGTCTGGGCAGGCTCTGGGGACACCCAGACACGGGCTGTGCTGCAGGGAAAGCAGACAAATTAACCATGGCACTGCCACTGTGTTGGTGGGAAGGAAGAGCTGGAACCAGTGCCCAGTGAAGCTGTGGAGAAAGTGCCTCATCTACTTCAGCTGGAGCCATCTGGGAGCAGCAGGGTGAATGCTCTTTGTTGGAGGGTGTGGATTTAAGGAACTGTGGGGTGGATGTGGAGTAGTTCTTGAAGAAACCTGGAATGTCACCAACCAATGCTTGTTTGACTCCCACCTTTCATACCTGCAGTTCCAGACATCTGAGATGATGCAGGGAGAACTAAAAATAAATGTAGGCGAAGTCTAAGCTGGTTATATCCACAAATAGAGCTTTTATTCTGAAAGACCATGTTACCTGTGACCTTTAACCTAAACTTGGAAATCACAGATCACCTTGTAACATTGCTGGACCTCTCTGAAACTGATGCCAGGAAGCAAATCAATGACTTACAAGAAAACTTTATTTTCCCAAATATGATCTTGTTGCAGATAAGTTAATCATGCAATTTCCCCAATTCATTTATTGAGCTCCCCTTTAATGTGGGTTTGGTTTCTTGTCCCTGTCAGCTGTTCTAAATATCTTATTCCTTTGATGAGCCGAAACCTCTTCAAGTACCCAGCTCATACTTTATAGCCAACTTGACTCCATTAAATTTTTGGCAAATGTATGGTCATGTGGTTTTTGAAGACAGCCATATTTAATACAACTCTGTGCAGCTTGTTTTCCTCAGAGGAATGGTAATTTAAGTTACAGAAAGAATTTTATACTTCAGCACTGCTTTCTGACTCCCTGAGCAGTGTGTCAGTCTTGCCAGAGGAACCTGGAGCTTTGGGCTTTTCTCTTTCATTTTCCTGTGAAGGATTCCAGTTACTCTGAGGATGAACAGGAGCATGTGAAATACTCCACAGAGAGTGACAAAGCTGGGGCAGAATGCGACACCTGTTCTAAGGCAACAGAGGTTGTAAAGGGAACAATTTCTTTAGCAGACACATGATGAGGTGCTGTGTTGAGACAGTCCTGGCCAGTAGAAGTGATCCACGAGTTTCTTTGCAGAAATGAAACTTACTTCTTACTCAACTTTATTCAGCTTAGATTTTTCTTTTTGCAAGCTGAATTGTATTCATCTAGAAATTCGTCTGGGAATCTGCACCCAGGATGGCCATGGGGGACAGCCCATGGAGAGAGGGACACAGACATTGCCTGTGTGATGACAGAGAAAACATCTCAGCACGAGTGACTGTCAGAAGCTCATTATTTGTTACCAGCTGATGATTTTCTTATTATCTGCTTCAGAGGTGCAGCCTGTACTTTCAGCAGTGAAAAGCTTTGTGGTTCTGGACCTGATCAGGGTTTCAATCCTCAGCTAAGGGCCAAGGCTACCAGTTCCCCCAGACAAACCCTTTAAGGGTCCATTCTGCCTCATCTCATAGCTATGGGGGGAGGCAGGATCCAGTCTTTAATGGTTCAAAGTCCATAAACCAATTTTTTTCAAGCCTGCACTGAATTGTTATGCACACAGCCTTGTTGGTAGCAAATAGTGGAACTGGGAAGAAAAGCCAGGAGCCCTCATTTCATGGCTGGATTTCTGACTCTGTGATTCTAGCCCAGCCCAGGACAGTGTCTCTCAGATTTCAGTAGTGGCTAAACAGAAATATCACTCTTCATCTGGCCCTAATCCTGCAGTCCTTTGCCCCACTCATACCCTCACTGTACTTTTGGAGCCAGTTACTAGTTTGCCATGGAATGTCTTCTCTTTTCTGAGAAGTTTTAATCTTGAGGGAATGTCTGGGTTTAGAGACATGCTCAGCAGAACAACTGTGCTGGGAAGAATATGGTTTTAATCAGAGTGAAGCAATGCTTCTGCTAATTACGTTGTGTAGTGTTTGATAGAGGAGATCTTGTTCAGTTTCCTCTTTCATACTATGTGAACTTGTGTATTTTCTATTCCTTGCCAGAAGCCATCAAATCTTTTTGAAATTCTGTTGAACAACTGTCCTTGCAAACAAGAAGAGGTTAACAAATTATATTCTAGGCTCAAGGAAAATCATGAGATTGAGGAAGAAAATATGAATCTTTCAGAATTATAAAGATCATGGCAAATACTCATAAAATTTGAGCTGGTGCCATGCTGTTAGAGGATCCAGTCTTTTAATTTTGAAAGATTTCAGCACATTTACAAACTGTGGTCAGCTAAACATGCTGCTAAATCAATACCTGAAACACTTTTTTAGTTTTTTCAGCTTAGTTTTGCATCTGGCTTTTCTGGGGGAGGGTGCAAGTCTTCGAAAATTTACTGTAACATAATATATATGAGGTGAGATGTGATGCATGGCTGAGGGGAGGATCGGCCCAATAATCCATGGTAGGGCCACATTATGGTTCTGCAATCCCCCATCCATCTCTGTCAGGTGAGTATGCTTTAAATGGGAAGTGGAAGCCACTGGAACATGTAAGATTAATAGGTGATGTGTGTGTTAATTACAGGATCATAGATGTTGGGTTTGGAATGGCCTTTATAGGCTGTTGAGTCAAATCCCTGGGATCTCTTGTGGTTTACCCCAGGTATTTTCCCTCTGAGAGCACTCACTGGAGTCAGCTGGGATGTGTCTGTTGATAATGCTTGTGCTGCTTCTCTCTTCAGACTGCTGCACCGTTGAATTAATGTTCCTGTTGCAAAGTTTTTCCTTGTTATCTAATCTAAACTTGCCCTTCTTTTAATTTAAAACCATTACCTCCTGTAGTACATTGCACTTGGCCAACCTTAAATAAGTCTTTCTTCTCCTTTACATTATTTCCTCTCAAGTATTAATTACCTCCAACACTTCTCTTTATTTCTTTAAGCTATTTAGGTTAACTTGCCTTAACCTTTCTTCGAACCCTCCTCTCAAAGGTTAGGTTAGCTGACATATTGTCTTGAAAATGTTAACTGTTGCTAAAAGCACTTCTTATAGAGCACACTCCTACCGAGTGTGCAGCTGGATAAATATGTGGTGACCTTTTTTCTAGGACCTCTCGTGGCCACAGCGTGGTCATGTAGATGATTCTTAACTACTGATTTCCCAGCAATGTACTCTGTTTTGTTTGTAAATAAATCGAGCTTAGGAGCAAAGGAGCTGACCTGAGAAGTGTCCAATATGATTGCTCAAAAGCTGACATGAAAAACTGAGAGAGGCTGCATGGACTGGCAGTAAAATCTGAATTGTCACCTTCTGGAGGACAGGTTCTGTTCATTAATGCCTCAAGGTTACTGAGGAAGCATGGAACAGCACAGGGAGGGTTTAGTGCTGTTCACTCTTCTCTGTCAGGGGCCCAGAGAGGCTTTCAGCCTTGGCTGGCTCTCAGACCTGAGTGCTGGAACCTGTCTGTGGTCAGGGCAGTTCAGAGTCAGTTTGGTGGAAATTCAGTTGCATAACTGGGCTTTGCAGCTGATGTGGACCCTGTAACAGAACTGCTTATAGTGAAGCTGCCCAGAAACCCCTTCCCCTCTGTCCTACCCTTGGTGGGGTTATTCCTACCAAGAAGTGCCTGCTTCCAGAAATTCACAGAGGAAAGTGTCCGTGCTCTCCTGGGCACGTGGGCTAATTTTGCAGCTTCTAATACAGGGTTACTTACAGAAGAACTGGTTGGAATCTGGTCCTTAATTAAGAATCATTATGTTGGGAGGAAAAAGTTTTGCTCTACTAGTCTGAGCAAGGGACATGCACATGAGGAGAAATTATGTTATCCCTTCAACAATCCAGCCATTAAACTCCACACAGGAACATCTGTTTCCTTCATAATCTTCACAGAGGATGGGGGTTTTGCTCTCCAAGACAAGGAGCTTTGCTATCACGTTGTATATTTTATTCTGTTCCACTCTTTCACTTTTTCCAGGGTAGATTTGAGGTGTTATTTGAAACCTGTCAGAAAAGGGCTCATCTCTTACAGCATCGGCTCCTTGTGTCGCCTTTGAGACCCCTCCAGTGTTGCTTGTTCCATCAGGGAATTCAAACATTCAAATTGATGCAAGCAAGATGAGAACAGGCTGAGATTCTGGCTGAGATTCTGGTTTTTGTTAACAGTTGTTCCCAGGCCAACAAAATTTGAGGACCCCTGTGTTAGGGGGAGAGGGGAATCTGTGAGAAGCCACCTCCATGTCACACATGCATTCCATTTGCTGGCTGACAAAAGCTGCATATCCAGCAGGCCCCTGTTTCTTCTGTGCCTGACAACAGGCTCCTTGGGATCTTGTTTTAAAAGCATATGAACAGTGGTAAAACTGAGGTTTACTGAATCCTTGCCCAGAGCTTTTCTGACTCATCATATGGTATATTCACATGTAACTCATTTTTCCAGCAAATCTTTACTCCAGACCTCAAAGAGGATACAGGAATGAATGAAGAGTTGCTGTTTATTTTCTAAAAAGTTTATGTGGAAACAGATTCTATGGTCCTGATTACATTTTCAAGCTCTTTCTGCTGTTTTAAGTCCTGTACTTGAAAGAGTTCCAGAATAAAGGGAAATCCTTGTAGTAGTTGTGCAGCTGAAATGATAATTTGAATGAAATGACAGGTAATCATTTGGTGTAAAAAGGCAAATGAAGGTGCATTTATGAATATGCCATTCTCTCAGGAAAGTGAGAAAAGCAACCCTTCTTTAGTTTGTTTGTGGGGTTTTGTTTTGTTTTAACTTTCTTATGTGCCCCATTATAAAACAGCAAAAAAAAACCCCATTCTGATCTCCAGACCACTTTCCAACTGTTTCACCCTTGCAAGATCTGTTCACTTTTTTTTGATAGAAACCAACTGGCATAATCTTCCAGTCAGAGAGAAAGCATGGAGGAGCTCCGTGGTGGCTCAGGGCCTGGCTGGATTAGTGATGTTGTTTGCAGCTACCAGTTGTGAGCCTTGATCTCCTGTTGCTCCAGTGTTTCCTCCTTCCAAGGTGTGTTATTTTCTGCAGTCATGAATTGGTGATCCCTGCTGTGGTAGCATAATTTCTGGAAGGAATTCCCTAAAGGGAAAATTTAGTTCTAGTTTTGAATCCTAAAGCTGAAAATATCTTATATATCAGTGCTACTTGACCACTGAACACTTCCTTATGCAGAAATAGCATAAGGGGCCAGGACATCAGGATATATAAGGCTGAGGAAAACTGGAAAATCCTTTATTGCACCAAGCTGGGCAAAAGTTTGGGGAGTTTACATCATAGGTTAAGGCTGGTCTCCCTTCCTGTGTGGGAAATTCCAGAATTTGGTGCAGAATCATCATTCCAAGAATGTGTGGAGTGTTTGTGATGAGGGCACGTAGCTCTGTCTGGGCACTGCAGCCTCCTAAGTGGGTACAAAGGGAGCAAACGTGGAGCAAACAGCTCCTTCTCCTCCTCACTGGATTGCTCTCCACAAAGAGGGGATGGTGGAAATGTGTGAGGACACAAAAAGAACCACACTCACCCATCAGGATGTGAGATGAAAAGGAAAAGGGAAGTTTATTTTGGGGGTCTCAACTTATATAGATTTTGGGATTTGGTCAAGGATTGGGGGATGAGTGGAACACCACTCTGACCCCAGTGGTCAACTCAGAAGTCCATCAATTAGTCCTTCCCCCTAGAATGAATATGTTTACCAAACACCAGTCTTTGTTTTTGCTGCAATGCTAAGAACTCTCCAGTCCAAGAATGAAAACTTTAGAAAACTGAGAAATCAGAGCGACAGAAATGTGCTGTTGCTGCTCACCTTGGATGCCTGCACCACAGCAGCACTGCTTGGTGAAGGAGCCTCCTTTTGAAACTGCCAGAACTCCAGATTTTGCAAACCTCCTGGTGTCTGCCAACACACATGCACTCCTAGTCCTGTCCCACAGAAGCCAGAAATCACTGAATCGTGCAGAGACATCTCCAGAGGATCATCTTTGGCATATAAATGTTCATACAGAACGTGAGAATGGGAAAAACAAATGTGGCACCCTCTTGAAGGGGTTGATTTATGACAGCAGAGGAGTTGGGGAGTACAAAGCTGCCTTCTGGGAGCAGCTAATTTCATGTTTTAGTTGCCTGTAAATAAGTGAGTTTCAGATAAATGCACCCATCTAGCTGACTGCACGTTTCATTACTGGGAGGATTAAGCCAGTTTAAAAGATTTAGGAGACTGCTGTGCCAAGTTCATGTTTTTTAAGAGTGAGGACTGCCAAGCCCAGTGGGTGTAAGAGCTACTTTGGAAGCACTTTTATGAACTATTCCTGATGCATATCTTCAAAATATTTAAAGCAACACCTGTCATAGGCCGTTCTCTCTTTATCCTCTCCTCATGCCAAGTAATGGTGCCACGTGGTTTCTATAACTGAAATAACTCTTGGAATACAACATCCTGCAGCTTGATGTGCAGTGTACGTTGGCAGGACTTCTCCTTTTTCCCTTTTTTTCCCCTCCAGGGTTTTTACATATTGGGTATGAGTGCTAATAAACTGCTTGGGAGCCACCATTATTGTGTTAATCTGGATTTGGCACTGAAAGGATATTAAAGCTATTCTATTATCAGCCTTGTGAATATAAAATACCATGGACTTTTAAATATTTACATTATTGCAAGGTTCAGGCCCAAAGGTATGAGGGGGCTGTATTCAGGCCTCCCATGATGGAGTCTTGGGCGTAAAGAGGGATTTAGCCTCCTGACTATGCAGGATTATCACATCCTGTCTCCCTATATAATGAACAGAGAATAAGGGATTTTGTTGGCTAAATTATGTGTTTAGAGCAAATGATAATTTTTTTTTTCTACTGGTTTTAGAGGGAAGTGGTGTCTGAACAATAGGTTAAGCTCTTCTCATTATTCTGAATGCAGCCACCTGAAAATCTTCTCACTTGGCATCCTTAAATTCAGGTCTGTACCAAGGTCAGGCTCTGCAGAGCTTCAGTTTGGTGTCCCCTGAGCCCAGATTCAGGTTGTTTTACCTGTTTTTCTCAAAGAGCACTTAAAAAAAGGAAAGCTTTTCTGGGGCAGTTGTTCATACTAACATCATCATGTTCCTTTAGGGCACATCTAGGCATTTTATCATATAATTATTTTTGTTGCTCCCTGTACCTGGTGGTGCAGGCTGGGGGTCGCTGCCACAGCACAGTGTTGCTTCTCTGTGCTGTGCAGAACCTCAGAACACACTGCAGGCCATGTGAGCTGTAATATGTAAATCATCATTAGCAGATGTTTATTGTTTCTTTTCAGAAAATCAGATTTGACTAATCAGCCTAAGTGAAACATATGCTGAAATTAATTAAAGTTTGTTTTAAAATAATTTGCATGCTTATTGCTTTTAACTGATTGTAATTGGGGCTTTTGAATACTTTTTAACAGACAGAGTCACCTAGGCTGAGCTTTTCAAAGCACCCACTGGCATGTCGCCATCCATCTCCCACTGCTGGATAAATGATCTCAGCTCCCAATCCCACAGAATCACAGCAGAAAAAGCAGGAGCATGTCATTGTTCCCCATCTTCCTTTAGTGGGTTTGTAATGAGTGCAGTTGCTGAGATATGTGTGCCATGATGAAAGAGCTGATGATTACAGAATAACAGAAGACAGCAGAGCTTTTATGACTAATACACAGAGTTGACAGCGTTGCTTGAGCATCGTGTGTGGTGGGAGGTCTCAGTGTTTTGGCAAGATTGCTCACCTATAAACACCTCTAGCATCCCCCCTGGGCAGCACTGGGGGTGTCAGGACTGTCAGAGGTGCCCGTGGTGTGGGGTGGCCCTACAGGTGAGTGCCCTGGCCAGCCAGGCTGTGCAGGGGCTGTCTGACACTCTGCTCTGAGCCTGGATGGAGCCAGCTGCCTCTGCAGGCTGAGACATTTCGGGTGGGGAGGGACTGGCATCCTCTCAAGCTCTGCCCCAACAGGCAGCATGGCTCAACTGGCTCAACCCACTTGTCTCTGGGAGCCCAACAGAAGAGCCAAAGGCAGCAGCAGCCTTGCCAGAGCAGGCTGGTGTCTCACTTGCAGGCTCAGCCTGGGCTCTGTGTCTGGCTCACTGCTGAGCACTGGGCAAGTCACTTGTGTTTTGCCCCCCATGCTTTTTTAGCTGAAGGAAATAGCTGGGCCTGAGAACTGTCTCTTTGATAACAGCAGGTTGTACAATGGGACTCTGAACAGGACATGTTTTTAGCTCTGGGCTCCTCACTGGGAGCCAATGAATCATGTGCTCCAGGTTTTACATGGGCTTCTTAATGGTCTCCAGGTGGAGATGAAGGTGTGGGTTATGACCTATAACTTCCTAAATAGCCTGGGGCTGGCCTAGCTGTGGGACTGCCTTTCTCTGTGTTGTGTCCTGCCATGGGAGGCAGAAATGTTCTCCTTAATGGAAATAACAAGGTGACCAGCAGTCTACAGCCAGTCTTAAGGAAGGGGTTCCTTTTCTCCCACCTCCTCTTTTTTGCTTTGAAATTTCGGAGAAAGAAAATGTCAAGAATGGCCCTAGGGAAAAAAAAAAAGTATTTGAGTGTATCTAGAGCTCCTAGGGGCAAAAGGCTCCCTTAGTCAACAGGTGAGCTGCAGTGAGGGGCCTCTCAGTAAGGTGAAAGTTACATTAATTGAAGTTACATTTAATTGTATTTAGTCTCATACATCCAAACTGGTCTCATCTGGAGAATCTCAGCAGACCTGAGCTCGGGCTCCTTTATGCAAAGTGGGCCCATCAGTGGAGCCATGGATCAGCATCCTGCCACTGATAAATAGTGCTCATCCCAGCAGAGGATTTATCTCACTAGCACTGCTTACCCTGCAGCAGAGCCTGCAGGATTAGAGCAGGCCTTGGTTTGTTCTTTTCATTCATTAGCTCTCTTAGATCTTCCTCAGACCACACTGAAGACAAGAGGCACTTATTAAGAGCAGCAGTTTGTTTCAAGTGCTTCCTCGTAAGTTTTCAAATCTTTCTGCTGTAATGTCACACCATCGCTGGCTCCTGTGATGGAGAATAACAGTGGTTCATTAAGCTCATAAATCCAAAAGGAAGAAAGACTCTCCTGGAGACATGAGTAGCTTTATAACAAACAGAGCAGCAGGAGAGCCTGCAAATTATCAGCCCAATGCTTTATGTGCATTTTATCAGCAGTTGGGGGAAATTACAATAAAGAGCAATGAGTAAGTGAAACATAAACTATGGCATAAACATGCCCCCTGTTCCTTTCTGTCCACGTTTCATGTAAAAGCTCATTTGAAGTCGTGGCACCAAGGGTGAGAATCCAGGAAAATTTCAGAAGCTCTTTCTCATCCAGAGGTTTTCCCGGGCTGGAAATTACACAGGGTTAATATGTTATGTGTACAAATTCTTCCAGAAGAGTGAAAATATATACAACATTTAACAATATCTCCCCCATTATTCCAATACAAGTGCTGCATGACAATGAGCTTGATGATGTTTACATCCTATCCAACAGCTTTGTTACTACCACTTTTTTAAGTGTGCAGCTTTGATTTATGGCTAGTGATACTAAGATCCCAGCCTGTAAATTTTTACAGCAAGTAGACTTGAATTATGTGTTGAGTCTGCTGCACTGGATCAAAAATGTTCAAAATCCTCTCTGGGAAGATTTAAATGTATACAGTCTCTAAGCCATGAAAATATTGCTCTAATGTGCCTATGTGATTTTTAACAGATTGTGAGTTCAAATCCATTTATCAGCTGATGTCTAATGAGTTTGGCAGGCCCCTACTACATTAAGTATAAGAAAAACTATGAGCATAATGATGTAGACTGAGGAGAATTTAATGAACAAATAAGTGACCTTCATGTTTATGTGAGGTAAAGATTTCATGCCAAATTTTGCATAATATACACTGGAGATAATGGAGTATTTATTAGATTTCTCCTCTCCTTTATCCTCTTCTTTACACATTGTTTTTTTTTGCACAGCAGACCCGTGTCATCCATGGTATGTGAGTGGGAAGAATTAAACCTTTTAATTCTACTTGGGGGAATCTGACTGGTCAAAATAAAGGAAAATAAGTCATCCAAAATAAGTCATCCAAGGCCTGTTCCAGGGTGACAGCTCTGCTGGGGGTCAGCACGTGGTTGCCACATGTCCTGGGGTTCCCCTTGGTGACACTGACATCACTGCTTGTCACTTCTGCAAAGTCACCAATTGTTGATGCTTGAACATGTATTTAGGAGCTTCATTACAGGCACTTCTCTCTACAAAATGCATCCCAGCATTCTGGCCTGAATCCCACAGTGTTTCCTGACAGGTGACCATTAGTGACTGGCTCTAGTGTCTTTGAAGAAAGGGCTGTCCTTTGGATGAGGAAATCTCGAGCCCAAGGATGTAAAGCTGGCTGATTTGGGCTTTGTTTTTCGGGCTGCTTTGAATGCTGATGCTTGGAAGAGCAGGGTAAGGCTCTAAAGGTCTCCCCATCCTCCTGCCCTGCCATCTCTAGTTAAGCTCAACTGCTAACTGGTATTTAAAAGTCTCTTTCTCTCTTTAAATGTCATGCCCTGCATGGTAAGCTCGTGGATGCTGTGTGGCCCCAGGCCAGGGCACTGACTGCACAGGGTGCTGAGCAGCAGTGATGTGGCATGTCTGGGTGGTCCTTTGCAGCCTGAGCCCACCTCAAACCCACTCATGGAGCCTTTTGTGCCCCCAGAGCAGCTGTAGCTGTGCCTCCACCCACACTGCAGCACTGCAGGCTGAGCCATGGCCCTGTTTCATTTTTCCTGGCTGTTTCCATCCAGATGGGTGGCTGAAATGCTCTTAGATCCAGAGGTGCTGCCTCCACAGCTCATCCTGTGTCCCATGGGAGCAGCTGGTGCTGTGTCTGTGCCAGTGCACTCACTGCAGAGCAAAATGCATGGAGGACACTCTGCACTTCTCCTTTGCCCCGGCTTCCACCTTTCCTCAAAGGTGCCTGCCCATGGAAAGCCTGATGAGGAGACCACTTGAAACAGGCCTGCTTGCAGCAGTGAGCTGGACTGGCAGAAAAAAAATACTTTGGTGTTTCTTGAGTCTGTGACATTGTACTTTCATTTAAAAGTAACCAATTCTGAGGGTATTTCCACCAAAAGCAATGGGAGATTTTGCTGAGGCTGTCCAGCCTGTTGAGAAGGAGAGAATCACAACCTGGTAATTAAAAAGGGAACAGGGCAGACAGGCAGTGTTCTGAAACAAACTGATTGAGCCAAGTGCTAGGAAAAAGACCTTACTTACCTTTTCCCCCTCATCTTTGTTTTTGTTTATGCAGGAGCAGCAAAACCTGACTTCATTTTTCTAGCTGAAGTGATCCATGGCTTTGCTGTGTGTCCTGTAACTCAGCAGGTATTACAAACTGTACTCCCAACTAATGAACTGAGTGAATAATTTATTTAATGTGTCAGACATGGCAGAAGGTGCTGCAGCCAGTCACTGCTCAAGGAGCTAATTGCTGCACTAAGAAAACAAATCTGTGCAAGTCCTCATTTCAGAGTTATTTCCAAACATTAACTCGAAAGTTATTTCAATAATGAGGCCTCTTAAAAGAAGCATCACTTTTCACAGCACATGGCACAGCTCTGTTGACCCTCCAGCACTGCTCAGCTGGGAGAAGCACAGTTCAAACGAAACTTCAGCCATAAAACTTGGGCAAGAGGGAGGCTGTGTAAAGTCTGTGATTAATTAGCAGTCAGCAATATTGAAATGCAGTGAGAAGGGAAAGATTTGGTTCTGTGCAGAGATTTTGGAATCCCTGTTTGTGGTCTGGATGACAAGATATATCACAGGCAGAATCAGCCCCCCTGCTTCTGTCTGGTTTTTTGGAGATCTTACACAGATTTATACCTACTTAAAGTCATTCTTGGCTTATCCTGGAGAGGTTTTAGGGGTATTTCCCAAATCATTCCTTAACCTCCTAACTTGCTGAAGGGAATACCTATGAAAGAGAAATCCTGGGTAAATGAATTTTTTAGTCAGTCGGCAAAAAAAAAAAAATCAAAACTAGTTGTCAAAACTCGTCTAGACAGTTTTCTCACAAAAACACCAAGGCAGCAGATAGCAGGTAACTGGAAAATGATGTTCCTGGGAAGCAGCACAGAGAGCTGAGATTTGCCTCCCTTTGCTCCACGGCCAAGGGATGTGTCAGCCTTGGTGTGAGTGAATGCAACTCCACTCATTGCCATTTGCATTTGATTACATCAAGACTGAAGTTGGTGCATGGTGTTTTATTTTATTCCTTTATTTGATTTTGTTTGGTTTATTCTTCCTATACCATAGAGCTGAGCAGCTGAAGCATACAGCATGCAGCAATTTACAGTAAACTATCCTTGTTCTGCTCTGGAATGGATGGAAACAATTCCAAAGTTAATGGTATTAGTGAGGAAATACAGTCATTCTTAACCAATCTTGTAATGCCCTTTTGGAAAAATGATACTTAAAACTACTTTTATAATTCTATTTACAAGTCACAGATTTTTGCAAGAAACTTGACTTTAAGTCAGTCACACACCTTATAAACTGTGCAGGGCCAGTTCACAAATGGTTTTACAGCTCCACACACTCCCTGGAGGAGCCATCTCCTTCCTGCTGGCCAGACACATTGCCTTGAAACGGCTGCCAACTTTTTAAGAGTTCCTTTTTGGCTATATTCTTCTTTTCATAGCAGCATTCATGGCCCCAGCCCAGGTTCATAAGGAACAAAGTGTAAAATTAATCAATGGATTGATGCACTGTTTAGAATAAAAACAGCCTGCTTTTGGCTACGTTTTCTGCCCTTCCAGCCAAAAGAGTGCATGTGTGTACATGAAATGTAATTTAGTTTTTCCTTTGCTGCCTGTTGATTTTCCCCTAATTCATTTTCCTTTTGCCTCTTATTGAGTCTCCTCTTGTCTGAATGAGCTTAACCCTGTAGTGCCTGGTCTGTGGAGCAGAACAAGGGAAGGGACCCTGTAGGTGGGCCCTGGGATGGTTACAGGCTTCATTAGCCCCTGGAAGGGACACGACAGTCTGCAGGAAAAGGGCCATGTGATCTCAGCAAGCCACAAGCCAAGCCTTTGGTAGGTAAAATCTACCTGGAGTTTTAATGACTTGTAAAGCCCTGAGAAAACCTCTCACTTGATATTTATTGCCTTGAATGTCTTCCAACAGAACTTTAAAAGGCAGCTCAGCTCTTCTGGAAGCCTTGGTTGGAGCTGTTAACACACAAATAGTTCTGCCCCTCCACGGACAGAAACCACAACCCTGTCACCAGGGGATGTCACTGGAGACTCTGTGACAGGGCTTTAGTGAACAAACATGCACATCCACTTTAAAATAACACTGGCAAATATTAATCAAACATCTCGAAGCAGGATGTCTGAAGCAGGAGGAGGGTTTGGATGGGCTGATGGATAATTGCATACATCAAACAGACTCCAATGAGCCCTTTGCAGCCAGGGGAAAGTTGACAACAACTGTGTTGGTAACCTTAATTTGGGAAGTGGCTGGTCTGGGAAAAAGTTAATCATATTTTAGGCACTGCCTACCGCCACTCAATCTCATTTCTATCACTCTCAAAGTCATGTATTTTTAAAAATACCAAAAGCAATTTAAAAATACATCTAACAGTAATCACTTCATTGGAAACAACACACTGCAATAACATAAAACAGCAGCTCCTTTCCTGTGAAGATTTATGAGACAGACTAGTTTTCTCACGACTTATGTTATTCCTGCCTTATTGTTTTGTCAGCACTGGATATGGAAAGTGGATGATATGTGAACACTCTCCAACACTAGAAAGCTTTGGAGTTTTGATTAGGTAACAAAATTGAAAAAGCCAGTTTGCTTTCCCTGTTCAATCTCTGTGATTTAAATTTCAGTGTAACAAAGATGCCAGAGCAGTGAGCTGCCCTCTCCCAAACCCACACTGGCTCTTGCAGTTTCTATCCAGAGCCTGATTCTGACTTTCCCCTGCTGGGTCTGGAAATCCAAAGGGATTTTAAGTGTCAGTCATGCTGACTTTGCAGTGTGATGAGAGGTGAAATGATAGCAATGGTGAACAAATGGAGAGGTGCAGGTATTTCAGGGCATGTAAAACCACACTGAGACAGACCCTGCGATCACATCAGTGATTTCAGTGTCCAAGGAAACTCTGTCCCCTAGAAATCAACAGTGAGCTGGACTGGCAGGAAAAATACTTTGCTCTTTCTTGAGTCTGTGACATTGTATTTTCATTTAAAAATAACCAATTCTGAGGGTTTTTTTCACCAGTAGCAATGGGAGATTTTGCTGAGGCTGTCCAGCTTGGTGAGAAGGAGAGAATCACAACCTGGTAATTCAAAACGGAACAGGGCAGACAGGCAGTGTTCTGAAACAAACTGATTGAGCCAAGTGCTAGGAAAAAGACCTTACTTACCTTTCCCCCCTCATCCTTGTTTTTGTTTATGCAGGAGCAGCAAAACCTGACTTCATTCAGAACATATTGCAAAGCACTTTTATTATAATCAAACAGGAGCCAATAACATAAAAAAGCTCTAGTCTGATATTATTGCTCTTGGTTTCTCACACCTTTTAGTCTACTTCCCCAATGGTACTCCCAATGGCATCTTGTCTGTTGTGTTTATAAATTAATTGTGAGATTCTGAAACAAAAATTTATTTTGGAAGTGTCATAATTCAGTGTATTCTCTACTGGCATGCTGCAGGTCCCAAGTTCCTTGGGTAGATCTTCTGACTGCACAGCTGGCTGACATCTACCAGGTACACTTACTGATGGGAGACCACTTCGTCAGCTCAGGCCATATATTCATTATAATTTGTAGCAATTCAATAAAAATAAGTTGTCTGTATTCCTAACAGAACAGCAATTAATGTATATTGAAATAGTGATTGCTTTGCTGTAGTTCATTAGGAAGTCAAATTTTAATTCCTATTTAATTACAATCCAGTTACTACAATTTATTACCAATAATTCTAATGAGGTAAAGTAAGAGGTGTACTGAGGACTAATGAAAATGTTACAAAGGTTCATTTGGAATTCACACAAAAATTCCAATTTAATTACAATGGAATTACTTCTGTTTCATTCATGTGGAGTGGGATGTGGAGTGATTCCTTCTGGAGGATCAGACTCTGCCAGTCACGGCTGTTTGTTCATGATCCTCTGAGCTTCATCCTCCTGCACCCGGAGCTGTGTGTGCTGGGTGTGCCAGGATGCAGGGAGGGCACCTGCCCTGCCTCCCTCAGAATCTGCTTCTGCACTTTGGTGCACTTTTACAGGTGCCCAAACCCCTGTCCCCACAGTCTCCCAAGGCCACCAGCTTTTAGACAGAGCTCTACAGGTGTGGATTTATCTTCTTTTCTTCTGTTAGAGCCAGGATTAAATGCTCAGGAGACACAGACTCGGATGTTTATTAATTCTTATCTACAGTAGAGTCTCACTAGTTGTGAGTTCTGGCTAACAAAGTAGAAAATGGCTCTGTCTCTATCTCTTTCCAAGGTCTTTAAGCACAAATTGTCCAATTATGAGATGTCACCAAGATTATTTTTACTTTTAACCCAATAACCAACCACCTGTGGTCCACAATGTGGATTTTACTACCCAATTACAAAATACCACCCAGACCCATGAAGAAGAAGGTGAAAAAGAAGGACTTACCCTACTCCCTAAATTCTCGCTCTTGCTTTATATATATTTGACTATATTCTAAAACCTTAAACTCCAAGTTTTCCACCCTGTGATATCACACACTTCTATTCAAACTACACACCCACAATCCCAGTGCTGTCACTCAATTTTGGAAGCCTGTTCCATGGCCTCAGGCCAAATGCACTGTTTACCTGGGGGTCACTGCCTGTGAGCACAGAAAGTCTGAAATTCTCAGTGCCCAGGGCTCCAACATAGAGGCAGGACTGTGATCAGACTGGAGGAACTGCAGAGTCGGGAGAGGTGCACAGGAGGATGTGATGGCAAGTTCCCTGTGCCTTGGGTCAGGAGATGAAATGGAGAGCAGCCCTCCTGACCAGCATCAGTGTGGGGATCATTTCTGAGCCACAATGAGGTGTGAGTGGTTGTCTGTAATGGGGGAGAGACTGAGGTGTGTGTAAGAGGGCACAGTGAATTCACCAGAGATGTAAAACTGGACAAAAAGGTGGGAAAATGCTGTCTTTGATTTTTGACCTGAGCCTGGCAAGAACTCCACATGGTAATGGGGCTGGTAATGAGGCTTTTCTCTGGCAAGGGCTCTGCTGTGCTCTGCCTTTGGAGGCACCAGGGCTGCAGATCATGAGATGCTGAAGTTAATTGCTCACTGATCTCTGAAAAATTGTTATCAGAGAACAGTGGGATGTATTAAAAACAAGCTTAACAGAGAAAGGTACCAAGCCAGTCTAAAATTCTTTTTAAGCCTGGCTCTGAGGATCTGCCTTGTGCTTTTTCAGAAATGAGGATGCAGTTCCTTAAGCAAAACCAAAAGAGTGTGTGGGTTTTCTTCTCATCCCCATCCCCAGGGAAGATAGGCTCTAGTCTAAGTTTAGACTCCTCTTTTGAAAGAAAATTATAGGGTCATTTCTCATTTGGCAAAGCAAGGCCACCTGATAAAGGGGAATTTGAGGATAGTAATTCTTCCTTTGAGTTAGACAGCCTGAAGTGTTTGTGGGAAGTTGCCATGTGCTTCCCTTGCTGTCATTAAGGTTTGATATCTAAAATTCCCCTTAAAAGCAATGAGCCAAGTCTGTCCCTGGTGTAAGCTGTTTGCTGCAATCACAGGCTCTCCACCAGGGACTGATTTGGTCAGATGTGCCCAATGCCACAGTCCTAACTCAGCAAAAGTATTCCTGTTCTGTATTCAGCCCAAGGCACAGGATATTTATAACACCCACTTACTTAGGGCCTCATATTTTCCCTCATTCTAATTTCCCCCTTCTCTTTATTTCCCTCTGTGTCTATCACCCTTTTTCATGTCTCTCCAGATGCATTTCCCAGCATAAGATAATTGAAAGTCAGTGAACTGAGTTCCAGGTTATTTTGCTAAAAGATGCCTATTATTTTGATGAAGCAGGTGCACAGAATTAAAAAAAACCCTCCATAATTGCTACTTTACTATCAGGCTTCTGCTGCCTAATCTTCTTTGATGTTGGTAGAACAAGCTTTCCATCTCTTCTAGGATGATTACAGGGAACATTGCTCTGTTCCTCCTACAGAATCCAATCCTGATGGATATTAAACCTGGGTTATCAATTAAAGTTTCTTTATGTGCCGAGTGATTAGAGTCAGGATTGTGTGTGATTTCTAGCATAAAGCAAGTTTGAAGTGATTTCTGCCATTAATATTAATTAATCACTGATATGCCTGGCGCTCACAAATGAATGCACAAGGTGAGCATGTGCAATTTAGCACAGTAACGTGGGATTTGAAATAAGAACTGAGCTGCTCTAATTTTAAACATTTGGCAGCAGTTTTTATAAAGTCTTCTTGGTATAATTAACTAAAAAAAAAATAAAAATGAGAAGCCAAATGAGTAACTGGGATGTTAAGAGCCTGGCTGTGATACTGACTAACCAAAAAGGGTGGCTCTTGCCCTCTTATGCTCTGTTCTCACTTATGGCTCTGGCAAGCTTCAAATCATTAATAAAATTTAGTCAAAATTCAGTTAAAAAATGTAGTAAAATTTTTGATGCTGGTTGCTAGCTTTTCTGTGTGCAAATAACACCCAAATCTAGGCCTGCTGAAAGTCTTAAAATGCATGTGGTGGTAAAGAGAGATAGTGCTCGGGAGAGGGCACTTGAGGCAGTAGGTGCACTTTGGTAAAGTCAAAATCTAAAAAGCATCTAACCTCACATCACTCACATCTCAACTTCTCTGTGGGACTGGGCTACCCCTGGGCTTGCTGGGGGTGTGTCAAAACCTCACAGAGGTGACACAGCCTCAGAAATGGGCATCCATTGGCAATTTTAGGTCCTCACTGCATGAGTAAATAGTTTGCTTGCATTGAGGGTAGTGACTGCCCTTTCATCCAGGGTGAGACAGGCATGTTTACAGGTTTTCAAGCAGCACTTAATCTGCAGAGTCTGATTGCCTCCCAAAGGGCAATGAAATTGGGCAAGGAATCGTTAAAGGTCTTTTCCAACCTAAATGACTCTGTGATTATTCCTGTCTTGGAGATGGAAAAGATGAGGACTAAAAAAAGGTTAAGTTGCACCAAAAATCAAAAGCAAAGTTGGAATAAAGAACCTCCTCAGTGTCAATCCTATGCTTTAGATGATCCTGAAGTCAAAAGGTCACAGGACCACATAATTGACATAATGGCAAACAGGCACAGCAATGACCATTGCACCTCTGACAGATTAATAGCTGAAAAATGAGATTTAATTATCCCACAACACTAATCACACAGTCCATTCCCACTTTTAGTCTTGGCAGGAGTATGAACAGTGCTGCCAGGCATTAAGGGCCTGTTTTTTCCCTCCAAGCAAGTGATATTCTTTGCACATACAACATCATCAGGCGCAGGTGGCAAAAGGACCTGATGCTGCACAGCTGTACACAGGGCATCTTCCAGTTGCTGTCAAGGTCCTCTTTTCAGCTGTGAACTGCTCACATTACTGATCTCTAAGACCCAAATTTACTGCTAGAGCTGATGCAGTACCTTTGGCCTCCCTGGAGCTGTATGTGTTTACACCAGCAGTGAACACAGCCAAGTGCATGTGGTAACTTGTGGCTTTTGCAAACACTTTTGAATTTCTCCCAAGAAATGCATCTCCTAGTGGGCCACTTCCTCATTTGCATCAGCACATCTTAAATCTGAGTCTTGTTCAGCAAATGCCCAGTTTATTCGTTACTCACATTGTCATAAATCTTACAGAAAAGCAATTATGAGGAAATCATATTTCATACTTTTATGGAATTCCTTAAAGCTGATGAGAGCAGCCAGATGGCTATTTTCATCAATGAACCTTTGATAGAGCATTAGGAAACAGAGATTGTGTCTTTTAATAGACCATTATTACCTGCCTTGGGTGCAAGGAGCTCTCATGCATTCCAAAAGTATATTAATGGCAGAGTAAAGCATGACTTTAGGAGTAGTATCTCCAGAAAGGGCCTTATTTTCCCTCTTAAAATGATTTCAAATGGGTTTAGCTTTCACTGACTGCTGCATGCACGTTCAGCATGGGAGGCTGAGGTGAAAATACATTTCCAACCCCCTGATAAAGAGTCAAGGGGCTCCTGCCCTGCACAGGAACAGGGTACTCAGTGTGGGTGCCAAGGGTAGCTCAGGGCTGGGCAGAAGTGAGGGTGTGGATCCTCTCCCAGCTGGAGCAGGAAATGGCACCATAAACCAGCAGAGCAGCCTAAAGTCTTTCCACATGTGACTCTTAATTAAAGTTATTACAGAATTTTAAAGTTATTAAAGAATTTTAAGGGGTTGTTTTTTTTCTTTTGGCTGCATAACATGAGTTCTTTCTCCTCCTTATTGCTCAGGTAGATTTTCCTTTAATGATCTTCACAGATCATCTTTAAGGAAGAGGCAAGCAAGCAATTAATAAAAGTGTGAACAGGTGGTTGCTCTGCTACGAAAAAAAATCAGTAGTGCAATAATTTCCTAATTATTATTATACCTTTTAAAGGTTTTTAGAAACATTATAATATATTTCCCCATTGCTTCTTCTGGCACCCCTCTTGCTCCTGGCATTATTTCTAATTCAGAATAATAATTAATGAGAACTGAGGTATCTAATATATATTTTATTCCTTCTGTTTCAGTCCCTTAAGTAACCATCTTGTCACATTTGTTATGCAAATTCTCACACATTGTGTGTAATTTCAGCAATATGTGAGAATGCCTCTCAAAAATGCCTTGAGTATTTTATTTTAGATATTTGTAAAAAATTAACAGTTATTTTTCCTTGAAAGCAACATTTTTCCAGAGCCCTTGAGAGAAATGGATGAAGCTTGCATAATTGCTCTTCCTTTATTGAAGTAAAGTAAAGAAATATTTCTAAGCATAAGGCAGTGATAACAATAGCATGATAATGATAATAATGATGATGATGATAATATTTTGTTTTCTTTTTTAAGAGAGCACCCTGGTCTTGCTTTAGGGCTGCAAAATGAACAACTGCCAACAAAGTAAGTACTGTCTTCACTTGGATAGGTAAGTATTGTGCACAGGTTTAACTAAAGTCAGATCTATTTTTAAACTGTCCCACCTTGCTGGGCAGTGGGAATTCTCTGTAGAAAAAAGGGTGGTTTCTTTCTACACCAAAATATCCGGGGTGGTTATATGGGATGAAAGCTGTGAAATATGATGTTGTCAGCTGTTGGTATTGTCAGTGCTGTAGTGGGTGAATATGGAGAGCTGAGGTTTGAATTTGGGCTTCTGTACCCCCTCTGCTCAAATTCCAAACTATAACTGAAATGAAAGGTGACCATGTTTTGGACAGCTGTGGAAAATGTCTTTCAACATCAACAGCTTGGGTCGTGAGGGAGGGTGCAGGGTGGCAGGACTCTGTGTGCATGTGCAGGGGGAAGCAGCTCTTTGTCACCCTGCTGCTGTCCCCAAGCCTGGCATCTGTCACAGGAACCTCAGGTGGCCCTGAATTGTGCCAGCAATCCATCCTGTGAAGGATGCTGAGTGCCACACACACCTTGGGCTGCTGCCTCACCTGCCCTGCAGCCAGCCTGGTCTCTCTGGCATTTCAGAGGCAGCACTGTCCCTAGTAACTCCAAATTACTTGTGGTCAATGCTCAGTGCCCTGCAGGGCTGACCTCAGGGATCAGTGTCTGTTTTAGCACCACTGATGGATTTTCCTCCTGCACAAAGGGTGAGAAGTAGCAGGTTCTGAGAATCTGAATGCCAGCTTCTGCTGGGAACCATCACTGCCTCCAAAACTGGCCCTGGAGTCTCAACAGCTGCACTTGGAGCAGAGTCTGTTGTGGATGATCCCACTTAAACTGGGGGAATCTGGAGGTATAACTCTGGGACTTCTTAGTTTGGTGTTTTCTATGCAGGAAAAAAACTCCAATATAGCAAGCCCCTAATTCCCAAAGATTTGGAAAGCAAACTGGGAGGGAGCTAAACCCAGCCTTGTATGTAAATAAGGAGTGATCGTTTGCCCTCCCCATCCTAAAAATCCATGCAATAAAAATGTAAATATATCCCTTAAAGGCTTTCTTAATATATCCTGTAATTTCCTTAAAATTCTTCCTATGATATCAAAATCCTAAACCTCTTTGAGATGAGCTATTTTAGACTGTAATTGGGCTATTCATTCCCTATGCATACAGCGATCCTAATCTAATATGTAACAAGAACTTAAAAGCTAATCAATAATGGAACACGATTCTCTATCAGTAGAGCTGCCTGTTGACTCCTGTGAGAGGGATCTTCACAAGACAGCTCGGCTCTGATGACAGCCTTATATTTATTTTAAACATGAAGTTGAAACATCATCTTTCTCTGTATTGTCACTTCCAAATATTTTTGGAACAAAAACACCGGGGGAAATGAGATCCTCGTCCTGAAGGGTAAATTCATATTTGATAAATAGCCACAGATTCTGGAGAATGTTTACTGAAATTTGGGCTTGGAATGCTTTCTGGTGCATTTTACTAGAGCCATTGATTATCTGTTGTAACATGTGTCCAGGTCATTTTACCAAGCTGCCCCTTTCCTACGCCTCAGAGGTTGAGAAAGAAAAAGGGTTGATTATCCTGGTGTGGGCTTCCACGTCTTCCCTGAATAAAACTAAGGTAAAATTAGCATTGAGAGGGAATCAAAAGTGCACTGTTCTTCAGTGCAAGTCAAGAAGCTTTTTGTACCCTCACGTACAAAAGACAAACTCCCACGTTTCGTGCCCAAGCAGTGGTTTGAGATGGAGAGGGTGGAGGGAAGGGTTAAGTGAGTCCACAGATGTGTCTAAACCATATCAATCACAGGCATGAGGAATGCCTCCCTTTTGACAGGCACAGAACCAACCCACACAGCTGCATTTTGAATTTTATAATCTCTCTCCATAAAATGCAAGTGGAGGACACCTTGCTCCATTCCCACTGCTTTGACCATTTGGGCACTGCACCCCTTTCCCTGGGAGCCACCCTGGGGAGGAGCTGGAGCGATGAGCAGCCCCCTTGTCCCTGCCTGGAGACAATTAACACGCCCTGCAGGAACAGGGGGGAGGTTTCTGATGTCACACACACTTCCACAAAGGCAGTGGGGGTTTAATCTGGAATTACTCAGGGTATGAGGGATCAGGAACTGGCTGGGAAAGCTCCTCTCTAGAGGCTCCTAAATGCCAGCAATTTCACATGATTATTTATTGAGCTTCATAATAGTGCATATACCCTCATGCACACCCCTTCTCCTACAAATTACCTTACAACTTCCCAGCCTTCATTACGTTGTAGAGGTTAAATCTTTCCTAAGTAATCAAAACATGAAGGAAGGAAAGCTTGCTAAATGCTGAGCTAAGCTTAAATACTGACCCTATCTCTTAACTGTAAAAGGAACTTTATGTTCACCGTAAAAAGTAATAATTGCTGTGGTAACTGCTCAGTCATGTTAACTAAAGGCATAAATAGAGCTGTGTAACAGCCAGGGCTAATGTTGGCAGCACAAGGGAGGTGTCCCCATTGAAAGGTTTAATTGATACATGTGTCCTATAGGAAAAGTTGCTTTTTACCCCCATAATAGGTATATTTAACATCTTCAAGGCAGTTCTCTTTCAGTCTGCTCCCACTCTTGCCTTGCAAACCATTTGAGTATAGAAGGCAATTAGAGAGTTGTGAGGAGATGACAAATCAAACGTGAGCTGTGTTTACCTTTGTTTCACTCCTGGTTTTAACAGTGCAGTAATTCAGCCCTGTCCTTTTCTCAGGTGATGCCCCATATTTCAGCTGTGCCACACAGAGAGAGGGAGTGTAACTATGCGTGCCTCCTTTTTGTCATGGATTACTCCCAAGCTTGAACTCTGCTGTCACTGATTCTTCTTCACATCCTTTTGCCAGTATTTTGATCACTTCCATAGTAAAAAATAATTTAATTTTACATGCTCTGTGAGGTCTACAGGAAACAGTGCCAGTGGAATGACTGGGAATTTTATACAAGCCAGTTCCGGACCTGGAACTACACTGGGCTGAGACAATGCATTTACCCCACCTGCTCAGTGGGACATTATGGGCCAAATTAATTCCCCATGCAGGTGGTAAAGTCACACCCAATGCATCCAGCCCAAGAAACAGAATTAATGTACTTAGATGGCAAAAAGATATCTCCTATCTTTACACAAACACATTCTCCACAAGCCTTAGTTTAGAATTTTCCCTTTGCCTCACTGAAGCTCAGTCTGCACCTTGAATAATACATGTAAGTTTTTGATTGACATGCAGTTCTAAGCATTTAGCTATCTTGATGTCTTGTCAAGTCATCCTTTGATAAAAGCATTTTAGATGCCATGAAATGTAATCACTTCACTGCAGCATTCTACATTGCAGATTCGAGTTTCCCTGCACATTCTTCAGCTGAAGATCTTGGCAACGTCAATAGATCTGTTCCATGGGCGATTTTGGATGGATCTATTAATACTGCCTCTAAGAGCAATAAGTCCCACTCTTTTACAAAGTGAATCATCTGTCTCTCCTGTGGACAAGTGAAATTCTCTCTCACTGGAGTTGTAGTCCACAAGTTGGCAGGGTTTCCTGTTCTGTTAATAGTGTTCATACAGCAATGAAGTCATTTCAAAAGATGTTCAGCCCAGTTTTGGGGCCAAGTAGTATGTCTTGGCTATTTGTTCTTCTAGACAGGCCATGTCACCATTAGTCATACTTCAGAATGATGGTTTACTTTCATTATTCACTGACTGCACTGCTTCCGATTCAATGCTCTCCAACTCAGAAAGATTTTCCTGTGCTAATTCATCTGAATCATTTCTAGAAGAGTTTATCTTGAAGGACACATTCTCAACGTTAATAAAGTGCAGCGGTTTTGGAACAGCTTGTAATCCTGGTTCTTTAAAAATGTGCTTTTTGGAGATGTTTATGCTGTGTGTGAGAGCACAGTGTGTGCCAGCAGGGGTCTTAACGTGATTGATAGTCCTTTCCATTTTTATTTATGTTCTCTTTGGGACCTCTAGCACACCCTCATTGTGAGACTAGGACTGGGCTAATGTGGCTCCAGACTGAACACTGAGGTGTTGTAGCAAACCCAGCAGTTCCAGCCTGGTTTAGGACATGACTCCCAGAGACCACCCCTCACAAGGCTCTAACCTGGCCACCTGACACCATTGTTTTACCTGATCAAATGAGGATGACTGAGATCTCCTGGAATGGCTCAAAACCACGAATTTTTGGTAGGGCTCAAATGATTTGTGGGCACTGTTGTGGGCCCATCTACTCCCTTGTTAGCTAATTGGGAACAGGCAGTTTCTCTGGTACACATCTGGATCTATATACCTGGCACTCAGGACAGGAGCTTTATTTTTTAATATAGTTTCATTTCTGAATGAGTTTTCATTCACTTGAGGGCTTCTTGGTTTGGGTACCATTTTATAACTCCCCTCTCAAACAGAAGTCTCTCAGGTTTCCTGTGCTCTCACATTCCCGGGTTGACATCATCCAGTGCGTCCTACTTCACTGAAGCCACCTCAGAAACCCAAGGAAACAGAATAAAGGACATGCTCTAACTCAGGCTGAAGTTTTCTGAGTGCTCTGGGGAGCACCTACAGAAGTTACCCTAAAACTGGGGAACTTCTGGGGTCAGAGTGAAGACAAGCAGAATTTTGACTATTGAGAAAAGAAAAATTGCTTTGGAACTAGAACGAGAGTTGCTTGAGAGTTCACAAGAAACAGAAATTCTCTTCTTTTAAAATTTTCTGACTAATGCTAATTACCAAGAGTATGTTGAGCATGTGATTCCATGGTAGGCCCCAAAGATCCTTAGGACTGATGTCCTAACTCTTAATAAAATTCACATACTTTGAATTTCTATAGAGTCAATGAAAAGAAAAGATGACATAACATCTAGCCAATATTAGTTATTTATTGACCTGAGTATAGACTTGTGTTCAGACTGTTTTGAGTGGCCTCTTATCTTAAAAAAAAAACAACCAAACTCAAGTATCAGATTGATTAGGGTGAGCCTGATTCTCTGAAGTTGTCGAGATTCTTCTCTTGGTGATCAGTGGAAGGACTTGTGTTTCCAGTTAATAAATGTGGGATGTTTTCTCTGAATACCTGGACAGGTTTTGTCTTGAATTTGGAGGAGCCTGTTGATGTTAGGTGCCTGGAGGCTTTTGTGTGTTTCAGGGTGGTAGGTCTGCTCAGCTCACAGCCTGGTCAACTCCCTCTTTTAAAGAGAGAAAACACAGACATCAGCTCTGCTCACTTTAAGAACTTGGCATTTTCCTTTTGCAGCACTTGAAACTCTGCCAATTTTCCCTCACCCTTCCATCTTCCCTCTCCCATCTCAGAGCACTTTTTTTGGGTTTTCTGATTCCCATTTGGCATGGCTGATGCCTGAGCCCTGGGATTACTGATTGTGCTTGTTGCTGCTTAGATCCCTTCAAGCTCTCCAAAATGGTACAAAGCTCTGGGCTTTCAGCCAATTTACTCACAGGTTTATCATATGCTGACATTGTTTCTCTATAAATAGGTCTACCTTTACTGACATTATTGATTCAACTGCCTCTTCTTCTCTACTAATTCTCTTTTTAATGTATCCAACCCGCCTTGGTATTTCACCTAATGAAAAGCTGAAGTCAGAGGGGTAGAGGTTGAAGAGGTTAAACTGTGAGCATAAAGGTCCTGGGCTTTAAAGTCAGTTTGCTATGGGAGACCCACAAGCTTGTCAGTGGAGCAAATCTGCAAGTCCAAGCTCTCTTTTCCACCAGAGAATATAAGCCATCAAGTCAATTTTACATTTTATTACTAATAATTTGAAATAAGAGGAGATTATTTTGCAGACTGCTCCATCTGATACATTTATGGATTAACAATGATAACACAGACCCTAATCTGCCCATCTTTGGTAAGAAGGAGCAAATTATCCCTCAGAGATAGGAACACATCTCACTTGCTGTTTGCCTTGGAGTTAATCCAAATGAACAGACCAAAGATGTGGTTGTCTTGCTTGTAAATTAAATTCAGCTTTAATAGATCATTTGTGCATTTTCTATATCTAGGGTTGAGAATTTTTTTGGTGACTGTGGTGGCAGTTTCTGTGCACAGCACAGCCCGGCAGTGCAGTGGCAGCAGGAGTGTCAGCAGCAGCCCTGTCCTCCATGGGGAAGGTCCAGGGAAGGGCAGTGGCCCACTCAGGCGCTGTGGTGGCCACTGGGTCACCCACTGTGCCCTGCAGACACCTGAATATCTGGAAATTCATTGCACCCTTGCAGGAAACAATGGCAGGTGAGTGGACACGGCAGCAGCTGAGAGCTGAGGAAGCCCAGGCTGTGGTGAGAGACTCAGTGACCAGGGCAGGGATCAGGGCTGTGCAGGGAAGAGAAGGAGAAAGCTGCAGAATGAGGCTGGTGTGGGGCAAAGTCCACTGGCACACAGGATTAGGAGCTATTCAAGACGAGCAAACCTGGTAGTAACCCTGCTAAAGGCTCCAGGAAGCTCCAGAGGCACTGGGGAAGCTGCACTGACCCAGAGCAGCACAGGTCTAACACATCTCCAGGTGTTGTGGTGGGTGGAGGTAGAAAGGTGCCAGAACCTTCTGGAAGAGTCCCCAAATGGAGAGCCACCAGGAGTCACAGGCACACTGACACAATCATTCACCACTCACACAGAGAGCTGGGATAAATCACTCAGCAGTAACAAAGGGAAGGGTCTTCATTTAGAGTTACACAGAGAGGTTTTTATTCCACTTCACACGAAAGGGCCAAGGGATGAAGGCAGGTCCATGAGTGAGGGACCAGGGCTTATATAGGGGGTGGAGCTGGGGACAGCAGCCAATGGGTGAAGGTGAAAGTGGTGCAGAGGCGGGGCAATGTACAAGAGAACCAATGGGAGAATAGGGGCAGAATGTGGGCGGGGATTGCACCAAACCAGGGCCAATGGGGCTTCGAGGAAGGGAGAACATTCCAGAGCAAGGACATATAAGGGAGAAAGGGGCGGGGAGGCCAACGGGCCAACAGGGAGAGCAGAACTGGGGGACATTTGAATAACACCCAAAGAACTCTGGGAGGAGGAAGCTTCTTCTCCTCCTACCGCGAAGGGACTTGTCCTGATTAAGGGACATCCCTCCAAGGGAGCCTCAGGTGCTCTGGTTTAGGAGGTGCACTGGCTTCCACGTCCAGGGATATCCCTGGGGATGTGGCGAGGAGCTGTTAGCTCAGCATGTTCACAGCTCAGCTCAGCTCAGCTCTCTCCTGCCCTCACTGTGCCGCCGTGCCAGTCTGACAGAGCAGAGCCCTCCTTGGTTTACCGTGTGACCTTTGGGCTGCTGGCCTCAGCTCTGGCATGGCTCACCCAGGCCATGGAGGCCACTGGCAGCCACCCTTTGCCCTGTCAGGCTGGGAGCCCTCATTCTCCTGGTGCCACCTCGGAACTCCCGTTAGCCAAATGTCCTCAGCAGGGCAGGATAGGAAATTAAACACTCTGGCCTGGCAAGGGAAATGGTTGAGGCTGCCAGAGCAACATGTCATCAAATCCCATACTGAAACCAAACAGCTTCTCCCTCCCCAAATAAATCATCAGAAAGAAGAAAATGTTTCGCATTTTTAAAGGTTTAGACTATCTCTGACTTCAGACATGTTGCCATTAACCTGGGATTTAATCAGGGATTTTCATTTGCTCCTTGTTCTGAACTGTAATGAGCCCTTTAACAGTGT
This sequence comes from Argya squamiceps, assembly GCA_037834095.1. NCBI lineage: Eukaryota > Metazoa > Chordata > Aves > Passeriformes > Leiothrichidae > Argya > Argya squamiceps. Next base: position 12,530,576 of record JBBMKD010000194.1, read on the forward strand.
AAATAAAAAGATCTAAAGATTCAATAAACTATAATGTCACAAACAGCAATCAGCTACATTGTGAGGCTTCAGTGTTAAAAAGCATCTCACAGCTGGAAACAAATGCTTCTATATAACATTGTAAATAACTTCTAAGCCCACTACTAATTAAACTGAAGCCTCTCTTCTCCTGGGCATTGAATATATGAACCAATTAAGAAAATATAATTTGTTTTCTGAGAGACCTGTGCTGTACCTTTAAAAAAAAAAAAAGAGGAAGGAAAAAGATATTGAAAGACACAGGACAGAGCAAGAGAGGGAAAGGAGAGAGAGGAAAGAAGAGAAGAAAAGAGTTTCACAGGAGGGACCACACTGATGTGCTGGGGTTACAATAATGAGACATTTCTGCTTTAAGCAAATTTTGCACCTGTAACCTGCAGAAATATAGCCATAGCACTTGAAAAATTACTTCAATGCTGCACAGTGCCATGAAAATTTATCTTTGAGATGATTTTATTGCATGGTTACCCTAGGCAATTAAATCAATAAATCTTAACTGTCAGAGAGGTTGGCCTACTGCCAGGAATAAATGAAATGCACGGAATCAGTAAATAAAAGGTTTCTGACAACTCATTCTAGGAATTATTTAGCAGTTGGGCTTTTTGTTGGTGGTGGTGTTGGTGTTCCTTTTGTCTCCAGCATTTATTGACATTCTCCATGAGAAATGATTATGCTAACATAAACAACGTAACCTGGGGATGTAGATGGATGGGGGGAGAAGAGTCAGGCTCTTCAGGGTAATAAATTACCCTCCTGGAAACGCAGACAAACAGCAACTTTGGGGGGCTGATAGCACTGGCAGAGGCAATTAGAGAGCTGGGGGCTGAGCCATGGGCTGGCAACACAAGGGCAGCCCCAGTGCCAGGCACCAGGAGCTCCGTGTGCTGGCCCAAGGTGCCTCATTATTAACATAGATGTGCTTTTTTCATTGATTGATTCAGAGATGATTGAGATTGAAATGCCTCCTTGAGCATGGTGCTGACGTTCCTGTTGATCCAGAGTCCAGCATTCACCACAGGAGATGCCAGTTCTGACAGTGAAATCATAGTTACGCCTGTGTAGACCCTGAGTGGTCAATGCAGCTGCATTGCTTTTCATGCTTCTGTTACAAAACTGAAGGCCCAAGTCTGTTTTCACTTACCCTGGGATTTGACGTTTTAAGTTAGTGTGGAATAACCTCTATTTAGGCTTAATCTCTGCTTCTCTTAGTGTGGTGAGATCAGGTGACCTGATTAATAAACTGATAGATTTTTAGTCACTGTGGTCATCTGCTTTGAGTACCAACAGGCCACCAAGTTCACCTGGTAAGTCCTGGATCAAAGCTTCCTTCCCTGGCTGAACAAGCCCACCCCTCCAGCAAGGCAGCAGCTGCTGGGGTAACAATGGGGCAGCCCTGGCAATCTGCTGTGCTGAGCACTGAGAGAGGCCTTGCCTGCCTAGAACTGAACTAATTAGATGGTTTGCAGGGCCAGTCCCTCACCCCCATTGGGGTAGTCTGGAGCATATGGGTCTGTCCTTGAGCCAACACCAACTCCATGGGGCCAAGAAGGGATTTATTTAAACAGTGTGGAAAAGAGCCTGCTGTGAAAATGTCTGTATCCAGTCTCTGGACACCCAAGTGACCTTCAGTCACAGGAGCCCTTGGGGAGAAACTCATCTCTCTCTGCCTGAAGCTGGCAGAGGCTCACCAAAGCCAGAGACATCATGTCATCTTGGCTGGGGAATATTTCATTTGAAAATATTTCCTTCAAGGTCCTCTATGTTTTCTCAATGTCAATGTCAGAGTTTCCCAGCCAGGTTGCTCCTCTGACATGTCCAGTCCCAGCTATGATTTTGCAGCCTTTGTGCTCCCCTGTGGCAAATTTGCTGCCTCCCACTGTGGGTGTGTGGAACCAGGCAGGACACTCAGAAGCAGCAGCTCAGGCTCAGGGCTGGGTGGTGCCTGGGGCACTGGGAATATCCTGGACACCCATTTGGAGGAGGCTTCTCTTGGCTGATCAGCTCCCAGACCATAGAGAGCATTAAAGATCTGTGCTGAACTGAATGTCACACCCATTTCCAGGTACAGATAAAGCCAACGGAGTTTCACAAGGCTGATTGGCAAGCAGCTTCTCATTGCAGATAATTCCCTGCCAGCATATCCTGAAATAGGTGATTGCTCTTAAATTGATGGTTTGAAGCCTTTTTATTTAGCTCCTGCTTGATAGGCAGGGAATGTAGCGTTGCAAGAAAAAAAATCCAAACAACACACACACACACAACCCCCCCCAAAAAAAATCAAAACTCAGAACAAATCCTAAAAAGAAAAAAAATGGTGTAGAATTTGCTCTACTGTAGCTCATATGACCAGAAAATTTTGCTTAACGTTAACTTGATGTGTCTTTTTTGTGCTGAACACATTTACATTAGCTAGAATAAAGTCTTTCCAAATATGTGGACACAGTATGGAAAAAAAAAACAACAACCCATGCACATGTGCTTTTTTCGATAAAAAAGATATCTAAAATCACTTAGAAATGCAGTTGGTAAGTGAAATTCCTCTCTGTTATGTAGAGTTGATGTTGCATTGCTTTCCTTCTGGAGCACGTGTGTAGGAGGGGCTGAGGAGTCTCAGCCTTTCAGTGACAGGATTTGGGCTGTGCTTTCTTCTCCTTAGCTCTGCAGACCACAGGAAGCTCCAGCCAGACTTTTTAGATATAAATAAGGCTTCACAAGCTCTTCATCTTTCGTGCTGGCAGTGAAACATCCTGTGGTCTAGAGCAGCTTGTCATGGGCCAAACTCATTCCTGTGGGAGTTGTGCAGTTAAATCATCTTAACTGGCTGCCAAACTGTAGTGCTTCCTTCTCTCACTTGAGAGAAGCTCTTTGTAGCTCTTATGAACATCCTCCTCCATTGCCTGAGCCCCAGCCAGGGAGGGAGGGAAGATGTCTCCTTGGCTGTGCAGCAGGGCACACAGTACCTTGCCCGAGGTTGTTGTGAAATTGTGTGTGAAAATGAGCATCCAAATGCCCATCTTCCATTTCCCCTGCCATTGCCATACGTGGAGGAGACATTTCTCCCTCTACTCAGCAGCGTGGCATCTTTCCCTCCTGTGGGAATCCCACGTACTGGCTGTATGAATAATTATCCTTTTTTTATTTCCAGAAGTTCTGTGGGGTTTTTATTCTGAATTGAGCAGTCGCACTAACGGTGCTGTACAGCACAGGTTTATGTGGAGCCATTCATCATTCATAGCTGGGATCACAGAACACTTCACAGCTGATTACAAGGTTACACATGCAGGGAATGACATGAGCTGGCAGGCTGGAGTCAAGCTTCAAGAGGGTTTCTGGGCACACCTAGAAGATGAGAAGAACTCAGGGAGGAGTGAATGGCACACAAAGCATCAGACCTGCCCTCCCTCCTGCTGACCCAAAAGGCATCTCTCTGAGCTATCCACAGAGGATTTTTTCTGTCTCCTTGGACACAAAATGGGGCACCCTGACACACAGTGTTCTCCATTCCAGATTTCCTTCTGAAGTGACTCATGCCTAAGAAGAACTGGGGCTCCATCACCCATTTTACAGGTGACTATTCAACAAGTGGGATGATGATCTGGAAAAGCTTTTGTCTGGTCAGACCAGAGAGCTTTTAGCTGCTTCAGGAGGTCAAAGTGGTGCTGAGAAGTTGGAAGGCACCAGCTACTGTGTAGCCCTGGTTCCATGCCTGAGGTGTTTTGGTTTTCTGAAATTCTTTTCCCAGGGAATTTTCTGTAAACAAAATAAATATTTTTTAACTGTAACTATGTTATTCATTCCTGTTCCTAGGAGGGACTTCTTCTTGATGTCCCTCTGGTCTGACCAATGTGAGTGAAGAGGTTTGCCTTTGTGTCACCAATCAAATTGGTCTGTGTAAAATAGTATAAAAGGGAGACACATCCCAAAAATAAAGGAGTCATTTTCAGCCTTCTGAATCTCAGAGTCTGTGTCATTGTGGTGTAAAACAGCGTCACTACTGGACCTTTGTTCTAAGGGGGGCATTGCAACAGATACTCAGCCTCAAATCCAGACTAACACCTACTGGTGTGGCTCTCCAGGCATTCTTCTGTGACACCTTCTGTACACTGGGCTCACCACTCTGTCCCCAAGTCTGTCTGGGATGAGATGTCCCCACCAGCTGGGCCTTCCTGCAGCACCTCCAGAGCACGCAGCTGTCCAGACTGAGCTGGAAATGCTTTCAGCAGGACTGTGAGCATGAGCAAACCACAGAGCAAACCACAGAGCAGGTTTTTTTGCTTGGAGACAGCAGCCTGAGATGGGCTCTGTGTGGGGAGAGTTGTGTTTGTCCCTCCCTGCGGGCACCTCGACCTCACTTGCCCTGTGAGCAGCAGTGCTGCCGTGCACAGCATCAGCCACATCACACACTGCTCTGCATCTCCAGAGAGCCCCTCACATCTCTTCTGAGCTGGTGTTCTTGGCACTCACTGCCTCTCAGAGCTATTTCTGCCCTGCTGACAGAAAACCTGGCCTTCCTAGCTCAGTTCTGCCAGGAAGCCCCCAGGGACCAAGGCACAGAGGGTCAGGGATGCTGATGGCACCACTTTAGCTGATGCCTTAAGTTTGAGCTTTCATGTTTTTCATATTCTGTGCTGCCCAGGGGTGCAGTTCTGAGCCTCACACTAAGTGCTAGAGAGCTCTCTTCACAGAGCAGGGAAACAAAACAAATCCTTTTCCTGCTGGAGATGACTTTCAGACCCAAAAGCACAAACAAGGGTGGGCTGAAGAGAGAAAACAAGAAGGATGGGACCTCACAACCTGAAGTTGTAATTAATTGAACATTAAACCCCAATATACAAATGGAAAAAAATTTATAAAAATGTAAGACCTCCTGACCAGTTGTCCATTTTGTGACCATTCTTAGTCCACCTTGGGGGTAGACCTGGCCAGGCCCTGTCCTGCCCAAAGTGTACCCTAAAGGCCTTTCAATAAATATCTACTTTATTCTCTGGCTCTGTCCAGTCTCTGTTCCAGCTCAGCCTTCCCAAGGCATCACAGCCAGGCTGGAGCCCTGCGCTGCTTGTCCAAAAAAACCCTCCTTGGAAGTCTGGCCCCTCTGATTTGGGTTTAGGACAGACAGGATTTGGGCCCCTCAGGGATGGGGAAAGCACATTATTGATCCTGTTACCTCACAGCTGGTATCAGCACTGCATTATTTTCTAACATCAAGTCATTTTAAGTCGCTGCAGTGACACAAACACATTGATTAAAAATTAAAACCAATGACAGCTCTCCCACAAACAGTACTTACTGTACCATACTTATTGTATCCTGGGAGGAGAATGAGAAAATAGCAGAAGACAGAATAATTTATAGTGATAAAATGGGTTACATTTTCATAAAAATTTTATTTTACTTTTTTTTTTTAAATAATTCAATGCACTGGCAGTATAATTAATCCCTCTATGAGAGACGCGAATGTACCAGTTCAACCAATATTATTTATACAGAGACATTGTGTTTAAAAACAACAAAAGTACATTTAAAATGTTTGTACATAAAGTATTACTGTTATTTCTTTTTTTTTTTCTGAAGAAGGAACAAATGTAAACAAAATGCATAATTGTGCAACACGTTGGAAATACAAAGCAAAACAGGCAAGATACAATTTTATACATATAAAGCAAAAGAAATCAAACTTTTATAACTATACAACATTTCAGTAATTGCTTGACATTTTAACAGTTACCTTGGTCTGTACAAAACATCTTAACTTATACTTAAAACTTTACAAGAATAACATGCTTGTTCAGAACAAAGACACCTTGTGGAATTGCAATGATTATTGATATGATACTTGCACACATGAGAAAAAAAAAAAGAGGCTACTTCAATAGTAAATAAAAAGTAAGAACATAAGAACATAAGGGAAAAGGCCATTTAGTAAACCATAATCTAATTCCAATAGCTAATTAAGTTGCACTGCAATGCAGAAATTAAATCTGACTTTTTGCTGGAAGACCATAAGGTCATAATGTTGCTCTATTTCCAGGAACCAGAAGAAAGCATATATAAATTTTCCTGATATTTTGGTTAATTATACATGCGCACGCACACACACACACACAAAAGAAAAAAAAAGAAAAAAAAATAGTATTTGCCACAACAGCCAGAAATGGTGGGTGAGAGAACCCACAGACTAGACTACTCCCAACATGGCAGGTTAAAAAATCAGGACAGCTAGGAAGAGCAAACACCCACCAAGTTTGCCAGGATTGCTTTTCCTGAACCTTAGTTGTATTTTGCCTTTTTTTTTTTTTTTTTTTTCCTACAAAAGACAGGAAGAAACTTGAATTGAGTTGAGCCATTCCAAAAATTCTGGGAGTACCACAGCCAAGTCAAAAGACAAACCAAAGGAGATCTCAAAACCAAAGCAAAACATCACCAGATCTTTGTTTTTTGATACGAATTTGATATGAATATGAATTGTTTCCATATTCTGTGATGGTATGTCCTAGACCTTTCGAATGTGGGTTTAAAAAAAACCAGCATTTAAGATTCAGTAGAAGATATGCAATCCAGAGATGTCAAAAATACAGACAGGACTAAATTATACAATATTTTATGGAAATACAAGGACTGTCAGCTTGGATGAAACGTACATAATTTTTAAGTGTCCTCAAATGATACATATGGCTAAAATTAAACCCCTGATTGCAGCAACCTAACATATTCAGTGCCTGCTTCTGCAATCTGTGTGCTGAGCACCAATTCACACAGTTACTTCTGTGGACTCCAGTGGAGCAACCTGCTGACCAGGATGCTCAGGGGAAGAACAGCAGAATTGGGCCTAGATAAATATTTGCCATGACTTCTAAATGTACAGAACCCATTTGGCTTGGAAAAACCACTTCACCCTGCTGCAATGTCTTTGAAAGAAAGTAACAGATTCCATCTCTAGACTGAGAGCATTTATGGCATCTTTGAATTTATTTGCCATTTTTCCATGCAAGCTAATGCTGATGCCAGTAAATATTTAAACTGGGAGGTAATGAAATTGCAACATGCCTTTAGTTAAAACCAAAACATATGCCAGCCTAGGTGGCAGGCAGAAATTACCCTCCAATTTTTTTTTAGCAGGGATTATCTGGTGCTGAATCAGAATAGTTCAGTATATGCTCAGCCTCAGTGTGCATTTATAAAGCTGCATTAGGACCGGCAGCACAGTATGAAAAGGAGAGGACTGGTTTTTCAGCTGGTGTAAATCAGCACTGACATCCACAGAGCTACTCAGAGGCACATCAGCTGAAGCTTTGGCCCACAGTCATCAGGAACATGCAGCCATCACTCAAGTCTGTGTGAAAATCTCAGCTGTGGAAGTGCAGAGTGAGGTGTAATCCACATCAGATCAAAAGTTGCTCTCTTCATCTCGTTTCTGATAATGTGTCTCCAGACTGGGTGGTCTAAAGCCATTTTATGATGTGCTTTACACTGCATAGCTTTGCAAAGTACAGTATTTCCTCACAGGCAAGGATTATGGTACATTAATCATTTCAATGGCATGATCAGTAAAAAAGGCATGATGATAAAAGCTTTGGGAGTTTATCTGCATAGAGATACACTGGCACAAAAATTAGTCTGGGGTTAGAGGGTTCGCTCCTTGGTGTGTGCATATTGGATTAACTCCACTGAAATCAGTACTCCTATACCAGTTTACACCAGCTGAGGAACTTGTGCTCTACCTCTGTTATAAATAAAACATTTGTGTTGCTATCCACTATTCAGTTCTTTCATAAATTCAAGGGTAAAAGTCTCCTGCCAGTGGATCAAAGCTTCTCTGTGTCCATAAGGTTGTTACTTGTCACTGAAGTCAGTGGTGGTTTCCCTGAGCAAGGGCTGAGACAACGCAGGGGCTGGTTGAAGAGCAAATCTGCTTGCAGTTATTCAGCTCTTGTCCAGAGACCTTGAACTACTTTCAGGGAGATGAGGCCCCAGCCAGAACAAAAACAGATGGAATATCATTAAATTAATTGGGTTAATGCAACTTAAGTTCTGGCCTAATACACAGAACTCCAGTAAGGCTATGCCACTTCTGTTATCCAGCTTCTCCTTTGATAAACAGTACTCAGCAAGCTCTGTAAGACTTGCATTAATGCCACATGACAGCAGAATTTGGTGCCATGAATTCCACCAGCTGAGCCAAGTTACTTTACATTTGCTTAGCTCAAATTTTGGTCCATTGTAGTTACTGTTGCTCAATAAAACAATTAAATTCACCTCAGAATCTGACCTTCCTTTGAATTCTGAGAAGAAAACGAGTAGAAATTAGGGCTATCTATACTTGAAGGGTCTTTCAGTGGTATTACAAGAGGGTGCTACACAGCTATGAGTAAACTTATACCTAGCACAGAGAGCTTATGGGACTTGCAGATAGAAGAACTCAGTTAAAATCAAAGAAAACAAGTCTCAAACAGCTGCATTGTCCACTCACATGGCTTTTTGGGCTCAGCTGGAGCCCTGTAAGCACGAGTGGTTCTGTGGACACCACGATTTAAATTCCAATTCTGTGTACAGTGGGTATTTGGCTGAATTCTGTCACTGTGTGCACAGCTTCTGTCAACCTGACTGGCATTTCAGACACAGTGCAAGTACAAGTGGGTGCTCAAATCCCAGCCCACCTGCAGAGGACCAAGAGCTGAAAGCACTGCAGAGCCACAGCTCTGCTCACCCAGGCTGTGGGGCTGGGGTCCCTCAGTCCTCTTGGGCACAGCTCTGGTCCCCCAGGACATGGACAGGGCTCTGTGGGGATTCACACCTCACACACCTGCAGGGGTCCAACACCCAGGGCAGGCTGAGGGCTCTGTGTGGCTCCACAGCCTGTGGGAGGCAACATCAGGTCACACAATGCTTGCCTAAGGTGGGCCTTTGGGCTTGGTCCTTGCTTCTGATGTAAAAATAAAGTTAAAATTATGCTTTAACTGGATGGTGACTTCAGGGTAGTGACAAGAATTACCTCTCTGTGACATGAGGTGGCACTCTGAGGTGGATTGAGGAACTGGACAAGGTGGTGCTATACTCTGATTTCACAGGATACCATGGTATGGGTATTATTTTGCAGGACACATCAACAGTAATAACTCCCCTTTCCCAAGAAGCACACTCAGCTTAAATTCACCATGTCAGACCACAGCAGCTTGCCCCACTTCCTTTAAACCACTCTTGACATTTTTACCATTGCCTGATATGATTACAGTGCCAGTGAGCTGCCTGACATGTCACTACACACCCTGTGGTTCTGGGAACAGCTTTTCATCACAGCATTTCTGCTGCAGTGCCTCCTGATGAGGCCAGGTTTGATTCTCATCTGACATCAGTTTTATGCAGTAACTCATCTGCACCTGAATCTGCTCTCATCCCTCTCTATGGAGCCACGTCCTCCCCTGAGCTGAACACAAGATCTGAACACAATCTCTCCTGACTTCAGCAGCCACCACAAGAGGCTTAAACTGGTGTGAGATGATCAGAATCACTGATCTTGGAAGACAAAACATCTCTGAAACAAAATGGCTTAAGGAAAGCTACCAAGTCCATCAGACAGGCAGGTCTGACAAGGGTACTGGGGAGAAGATCACTATCCAAGTCAGGCAGGAACGTTTTGCATTCAGTGGCAGAGATGTTTCAGTAATGAAGGAGACCCTAATAGCTTTTAGCCTGTAAATTCAGGCTAAATGTCAAGTGATATAACCAAAATATGCCCCCTATACAGACATATCTCACTAGACAACAGAGTGTGCTCTGGTTATATCATGGAAGTTCAGGAGGATTGTTGGAAACTGAGGAATTGAGCTCTCCCAACATTAAGACTTATTTGTATTTATAAAATAGCATGTAAAGTAAAGCTGGAAGATGTCATAAGGACAGTAGATTAATTCCCCATCTTCATCCCCTTTGCCTCACTCCCAGTGCATTCAGGTGAGGTCAGGGAGATGCTGAGAGGGAAAGGCCCTTTGCAAAGACCCCTTGGTCTGCAGCCTGCCTGCAGTTGGGACCCTTCTACACTTGCTTCAGAACGACAACTTAATTTTCTTTGGTGACTTGTTAAATATTTTTGTCTTTCTTAAAACTTCCAAGACATTGGTCTATAGCAAATGAGTTCACCTGAAAAACAGCACATTCAGTTGACACAGCACATTCAGTTCTTACACTGACTACAGGGACCACAGGACTAAAATGACAGAATGTTGCTACTTTCTGCCACACCTTCCTTGTCTGCAAGAGGCAGTAGATGCAAACAGGATTGTGTGCACAAACTACAGAGGAATACACTTGAATAATGCCACCACCACTAGCAGTGGTAGGAGTGTTTTCTGTTTACAGCTACCACATCTTTTCTCCTGTGCTATGGAGTAATGAACAGGGACTTTCTGCTGCAAATCCACACATAAATCCACACAGATGTGTACACACACTCACACTCATGGCCTTGCTTCAATGCTGTGTGGAGTTTCTCCTGAACTCCAAGTAATGAAGTATGTTAATACTTAAGTCAGAATCCTTACCAGCCCCATTTTTGTTATCTGTTAATTTACACTTACAAAACGAATTATTGGATTTAGACAGCATTAAATGCTGATAAAAACTCACTGAAACAGTTTTTTTACAAAGTACCTGAAAACATCAGTGAATCTAAACTGTCATAATAGAAGAACATAATAAAACCTGTGAAATTTAAAAAAGCATGGAAATTAAATTCCAGACTCAACTGGTTTATTTTGTTTCTTTAGGAGGAATGATCTCAAGTCCTGTTTTTTAAAATCCCCCACATAACTATCAACAGATCTGTCTCTACCTTCCAAAGGAGATAATTTATAAATGAGGCAATCTATTGACAGAGAGACTATTTAAATAACTGAGAGTCCAAAGAAAAAGTGAAATTAAGCTACAAGACCGTGAAAGTTGCCACCAACACTGTCACAAAAAGGCTTTCCCTCTGCTCCCTGCTCTACAGCACCCAGCACATGGCTGGAGATGTTCACTGCACTCAGAGCTGGATATTCTGCCTGCACATTGTCAAATACTCAAGACCTGCTGCAGCTCTGGAAGTGCAGGTTAAGTGCTATGTAAATGCCTCTCTTGAGCATTTAGGACTTTGCTGCTCTTGGGTCTTGCACCCCAAATGAGTTTAGCCCTTTACAGGCCTGCTCCCTTCACTGCTGAACTCTTGATATTGCTCCAAACCTTCTCAGGCATGGGTCACAAATGACAGTCTTGTCAGTTCTGGCAGTGTTTTACAAAGCTTGGTGTCCTTAAATCCAGCTACAAAAGTCAAGAGATTACATCACTGTTCCAGTTTATCACTATTAAAAAAACAAATGTGTCAGTTCTAGCCCTTGGCATGCTTGTAAAATGCCTGAAAATGTGTCATGAAATCAGTCCCAAAGCTCAGCATCCAGAAGGCAGTATAAGAACCAGAGTTTATTAAAAAAAAAAAACAAAACAAACCAAAACCAGATCACAATTTTAAGCCAATCTTGTAACTTTTGGTGCTTGGTTCATGAGTTTGAAAGCCTGAATTAGGCAGTTTTAAGTGTAGACATTGCAAATGCCCAAGCACAGACATGCTTCTTCCCCATGGATTGAAACAAGCAATCTCATTTGATTAGCTCTGCTGGAAGTAATATTTTAAGGGGTAAAATGATTCCACAAAGATGACATGTTGGCAACTGAAATGAGATGAATACAGTGCCTGTAAAAGTGCAATAATCCTTAATAACTAACCCAAAAGAAGCATCATCCCCAGGGATAAGACAATAATTTACTCTCCATATTTAATTTGTTGCTAAGCCGCTTTTGAAACAAGACTGCTAAATAATAAGTCAGCTTGTGATCCTAGACTTGACTTATTATCATCATGCCATTGATTCAGCATACATTTCAACCTAAGTCACAGGATACAAAATCAGGAGGGCTAATTCCTTAAGCTGTTTAGGCAAAAGACTGTGAACACGGGGTAAATTTAGAGATAGAAGCCTGTTTACCACAAGCAACGGGGGAAAGATAATAATACATGGTGATCACTGAGTGACTGCAGCAAACTCTGAAGAGTCCTGTGTCTGAAGACTGTCTTTCAAGACATCACTGTCCCTTGTAAATGCATGGAAATCTTGGATTTCAATGTACATTAAAGGAGAAAGTGATGACAATTCACTTAATTAGACTGAATAGTTACTTGCAAAAGGAATGGAAAACTCTGGCTTATGACAAAACCAGCCCAACCTCACTTCATCTCAAGTACCCAACCCGTTAAAAAAAATATTTCAAATGTTAATCATTATCTTTTTCTTTAAAAAAACCCTCGACCACCACCATTCATCTACATTTCTGAAGAGTTCTCACTGCCACGGTTTTATTCATTAGCTGCTGGGGCCAGAGTTGGCGTGACCAATGTGTCAGATTCAGGTTTCAGCCGTGTTACTGAAACCCTCAGAGAACAGATAAGGGTGAATCAACCACTTCAGGAACAGGAATGTGCAGATAATACAGGATGTGCATGTTCTGCAAATGTCCTTTTGCAGAAAACCCTACACTGGATAATTTCTCTAATGATGCACGTTGGCCATGTTTACAATACAATCTTGTGGAACAAAACGTTAGGAATGATTGATTTGTAAGGAAAGGCAGTACTGCAGGGAGCTAATATGCAACAGCTACAGAAATGTTTGCCTTAAATGTGCACTGGGCAGAGTCCTTAAACTGCTCTTATTGCAAATATCCAAGGCCTGCTCTAAAAACCTTAACAGTCTGAACCTTTTAAATGCAAATTTGCCCTGTTTATCTGGTCACAACCCAGTGAGTAGAATCCAATAACTCACCGGATTAAAGAATACACAGGTTTATATAGCAGAAGGTAATTGCAATTAACTAACATCTGGATGGCATTTAATACACATATTGTATTATTTCAATGAGATGAGACAGAATAATATTTACATTGCTATGAGCATTTTCTGTTTATAGAAATGGAATTTACAGTTCAGTAAGGTATGCAGGCGTTATATCAAGAATGAGATGAGACCATTTAAAGTCTTGTGAATTATTGATATAAATTCATTTTGTTTTGTTTCATGCACCAGCGCTTCTTGCAGTGGCACCAGAAGAGCAGTGCAGTTTATAACAGGGGGAAAAAAAATAAGAGGAAAGAGCAAATGTGAAATGGTGCAATTTATTCACAATTGCTTTGAAATTCTATCTGAATTGTCTCATTATTATTCACACATTAGAGGAATGGTCCAAAACATGACAGCATGGGTAAACAGATGCAGAGCTTGGAAAAAAGGTAATCTGACTGAAGTATTCATGGCCATTATTAAACAAATGTTATATTGCTTTTGGGTAAATCTGGTGATTTTATTTAATTTGACATTGTTTTCAAGATAGCAAGATAATACTGCTCGTTTCTAATGCTCTGAAATGAACGTAACAGGTGAAGAATTGATGCCACATGGAATTATAATGTTTCAAGAGTAGCTGGTTAGTTAAACTTCTAGATAGTTCATGAAGAATCTGCATACACTTATTAATGGACTTCTACATACAATATCAATGCTTAGAGTGCAGCAGTCCTGTTAAAATCTGCTTTCAGTGAGTCACTATGCAAGGAGAGATTGTTCTATGAAGAAAAATCTTGGATAAGTATTTGTTTGAGACTAAACAGTAAAACAGAAAGAAAATTCACAGATTTAGTATAGGAATGGTAGATAAGACTAAGAAAGCTAATATTTTGGAACTGCCTAAAAACTGCAATAAATTCTGCTGCCTACTGAAATTATTACGCCAACAATAAACAGGAAGAATGGAATATCAAAACCTCATTGCATAGTGTGTCATCATTCTTTAATGAGGCATTCCTTCAACCTTTTACCTCTTAACACCTTTGGTGATCTTACATAATGTACCTGTAAGATATTCAACGTTCTCTTTTAGAGATTAAACCTATAGGAAGTATGAAATCTTAGGAATGTACTGAGTCAGGTAATGATGCCAGAATTAAGCGTCGAAAAGCTTGGTTCAGGTTCAGAAGGTGATTTTGAATGAATAGCTATAACTTCTACTAATTTATTTCAGAAGGGACTTCTCATATATACCCTCAAATATTTAAGACGCTTTGTACTATTTCTCAGGAATCCATATCTTCTCAAAGTGCTTTTTTTTTGTTTTCACTTGAAGGCAGCATGGACTTAAAACAATACTGCAGGGAATGTACCGTTCCATAAAGCACATAAGGATGGCAGGATCCAGGAGACACAAGGCATAGAAAATTGTCAAAAATGATTAGATGGTACAACACATACTGCTCTTGAGTCGTAAGTTTCATTTACGGTGACTTCTACTTCCGATAGATAGGGTATTAAAAAAGGCAATAAAAATGAAGTTACATGGATAAACTTCCAAAAATGAGTGGAGTTCCACCAGTGATCGTCTCTGCGCTGGTAGAGGTAGAAGAATGGGGATGTCATGAGCAGGGCAGCAGTCACTACAACAAATGGGCCTCGATGCGGAGCCAGTGGAGTCCCTGGCGAACGTAACGAACCAGATTGGTCATACTGCTGTGTTGTGTTAAGGGTCCCATCACTGAGTCCAGGTCTACAAAGAACTCTGCAACACACAAGAAGCAATTGTTTCAGGCAGTGGCACAGAAATAGAAGTGTTACCGTGATTTCCCACCCTTGTGCTATCACACAATCTCAGAAGCCTGTTCCAAAGGCCTCAAGTCAAATGCGGTGCCAGCCTGAGGGTCAGCACCCCTCAGACCAGAAAACCTGAAATTTTCAGCCTCCAGGGTTCCAACAAGGAGCAGCACAGTGTAATTCAGTGAGTTCTAAAGACAGCTGTGCACATGAGCACGTGGTCCGTAAGAAAGAATTTAAACAACAACAATATATTGTAACAAACCATATTAGATTATCCATGCTGGAAGTCTACCACAGGATGGTATGAGTGGTTGCCAGTAGTCTTCCTTTAACTCTGATGATCTACACTGTCAGTTTTTTGAGATTAGGTTTGGCTGACTGTATGCTTTAAATAGCTGGCAATGAAATCTTGCATTACTTTTCCATGCTGTACTCTTTCCCAGACATGAAGGGCTAGACTGGATCTTTCCAGACTAGAAGACCTCTCTTGCTCTTTGCCCCACCCTCTAATTTCTGCTACTGACACTTGCAGCAGTTTTGGCCCTCTGCTCATCCTGCTGCAGCTGCAGGTCCCAGAGGATGAGTGTGGGATGGGAGCAGGGGAGGAAGAGGAGAGAGACAACACAGCAGGAAAATAACACCTCAGAGACGGGAACCTCTGAGGGGGCAGAATCCCAACCCTGGGATTCCTTGTGGGGAAGGGTTAACAGGAGGTCACTAAACAGAGAGCCCCAGTTGACACACCAGTTTACTTTATGTCATGTGTTAGATGCTCTCTGGGTGAAAGACTAATCCTGTTAG
The DNA here is from genome assembly GCA_037834095.1 of Argya squamiceps. Lineage (NCBI taxonomy): Eukaryota > Metazoa > Chordata > Aves > Passeriformes > Leiothrichidae > Argya > Argya squamiceps. Next base: position 12,546,082 of record JBBMKD010000194.1, read on the forward strand.
GGCCAACAGACCTTTCCTAATTGCTGTCAATGGAGAACTGAATTGTGTTCTGTATTCTCCCACAGTTCTTTATGCTGGCTGGGGCACAGGCATTCCCACATACACAACACTTACACTATATTTAGGCAAGTGGGAACCTGCTCTCAGTTAAAGCCCCTCAGAGCTCAGATAACAACCAACAATCACAGTAAGGAATGGCTGAGCCCTCACATTCTCACCCTGTCTGCAATCCAGTGCACTGAGCCAGCCAGCATTGCCTTGGCTGCACTTCAGGAGAGCAGATGCCAGGTACAAAATCATTATCAGGACTTTCTTCAGCGAGTAAGTGCTGCTTTGAGGTCTTCTATCCAAGTATTGACAGCCTGACCCTGGTCAGCTTGGGAGCTACTGCAGTATCAGAGCACAAAGTGATTTGGCTGGAGGCATAATGAGAGCTCAGGGCTAGCACCAGAGCTGTTCAGATGCTGCAGCCAGCAGCTACTTCTAATCTTCCTTTCTCTGTCTTTCATTCCCCTCCTCCAGTGTAAAATCAATACATTTTGAAATGAAATAGTGCACTATCCTGCTTGCATTCTAGAGATCTCATTCTAGGCTCAAATAAACAATAATTGCTTTAAACACTGAGAATTCACCTTAAAGCCTAATTTTAGGTTAAGATTTCTTGAAAAAGCTACAAGCACTGAAGCCACTTAATAAATTTATGTGTGAGAGAACAGGTCTTGCTCCCTACAGAGCTGATAGTTTGTTACTGTAGGAAAGAAGTCCTGCTTTCTTCAGAAGCATAAAAAAATGATCTGATCTTGTAAAGTCAGTGGAGAGTTTGATGTTTTAGATGGTGAACAGCACCACTTTAGGTGATCCAAACCATCCCACGGGCTTTGGGAAATCTGCAGTTTAGTTTGGCCTGCTACAGACACAGATTTATGCCAAACTTCATCTATTCTCCCCACACTCTGTGGACCAGGGGAAATTCCACCAGAGGTACATGGCAGTATGTTCCTGCCTTCCCTTTCAAACCAGATCAGCTTGGCAGGTCACAGTTCTGCTGCTCCCCCTCTTGCTATGCATTTTTATTTTAATGGCACATCTTTTGTCAGGCTGACAAAGAAAGGCTTCTGTCTGCTGCTCTGAGCCAGCTGGACATGAGTCAAGTTCAAACTGGGAGAGTTCAGACAGACTCAGAGGAGCACAAAACCTAAGCTGACAGCTGTGGACAAGGGGCGGCTGCACAGCTCCTACAACGTGGAGGAAATTTCTTGTGACTGCATGGGCATGACCTAAGAAACATTCATGACAGCAGGAAGACCCAGAGGTAATTGCTATGAGGCCACAGTTTTATCTGCCCATCTCATGACAGATCATCAAGGACATATTCTTATGCAAGATACACCCCGTGATTCAGAAGACAACAGAAATGATCAGAGCTGACCACAAAAACCCACAAAAGTGACTGAAGCTGGTTGGGTTTTTTTTAAAGTAATTAAATTTTTATCTTATCATAGTTTCTTTGCAGGTTTGTGGGTTTTTTTTGGTTTTGACATCATTCTTATTTCAATGGGAGGGGGGTAAATCTCATATTTTATAATGAACTGACTGCCCAAACTCCTGAGGGAGAGGCCAAATGATGGCCTGGGACTCACAGCAGAGTCTGGGGTTTACATTGTCCTGTTTGCTGTCATGGGGCAGTTTTGAACCCCCAGCCCACAGGCCAGAGCTGAGGCAGCTGGCAAAGGTGGACTGAAGATCACTACAGAGAAAGGGGTGAGTCCTGTTCAGCCAACTCGATAAATGTGCTTTGAATAATTTGAGAGGTGCAGATGACATCTACTAAAACAATTACAGCCAGTTTTTATGAAACACTTCTAACATTTCTCACATCAAAGTGTCTTGAATACATCCTTCTTTTAAACAGAATCCCTCATGTGGTATGATGAAGACCTGTGGAGTACTACAACAGTTCTCACACACTTTTTGCTACACCATGAATTTTTCAAGTTGCAATTTGTGTTTAAGCATGCAACTTTAAATCAAGTACTTAATTAAAAATGAGGCATCTTTCCAGAAAATACATAAAGGCACTCATGCTATAGCATGTAGGAAACTCTGATCTCTCTCCAATGGTTCATAATACTTAAATGAAATTTGAAGTAACATGAACTTTGCATTCCCTGTAACGTGTCTGCAGGTTGTGAAACAAGATATGAAAGAACAGGTCACAACCTTAAATGTCTTGCTCATGTGAGAAACCCTTATTCATGCATCCAGCCCCAGTAAAGTCAGAGGAACTGCTCATCTGAATAAAGAGTATTCCTATATGGCTTTGCAGAATTGGGTTTATTTGATCGTAAATCAAAATGAGAACAAAGAAGAGAGTAGGGAGGAAAATGCAGAAAGAGAGTCAGCAGGTTTTTTCTCATCCAGCTCTAGGACTGATAACAGCAGTGGTTGGGTACATTTTCTGTCTGCTGGCTGAATGCCTGAGCTATTTTGATTTAATACCAAGTAGGACATTTAACAACTCCACAACACACAGGGCTAATTACAAGATTATCACCATCTCTTTCTGCTATCAGGGCATCCTTCTGCATTCCCACTGTAACATTCTGCATTACATTTGACAGGGAATCGCTTTCACATTTTGTGAAAATGGATGCAGCTATGGAAAAAATCCAAAATGACTGCACTGCTACTAAATTAATCAATGTGAACAAAGACAAGAAGCAGTGGGGAGGACTGGACAGAACTTCTATTATTGTTCCTCATCCAGGGATGGATCATTATGACCCACCATTCAGACATAAAACTCTATAAATCTCAAGCTCAGTTTCTCTAAATCAGTGGAAATTTGCCACTGACATTAATGGGAGTAAGATCAAACTGCATACAGCAAGCACATTTGTCAGGACAAGTCGGCCATCTGAAATCTCACTATAATTTAAGAGAGTGAGCCAACTCATGATGAGACTATTTCCTAGTTAGGCTCTGCACCTCTAGTGTCAAGGGAAGCCTTCTCAGTGATTTGTGTGAGCCCAAAGCTGGAATCTGAATAATTACATTGTCATGGGGAAGTTCACAGCTGGCCAACAAAAGGCCAAATTTATCCCTTAGTTATATTTCAGCCACTATACTTGATATAACCCAGTCACAAACTGCTTGCCAAAACTCCTTTGAAATGACTGTGGTAAAGATTTACATTTTGTTGTTAGGAATAAACAAACAGATTTGCAATCCAATCATAGGAAAGTCAAGGTCATGGCTTTCAGTGGACATCTCTTAATCAGACTCCCCACATAAACATAACATCTAATGTTTGCTTATTATCCTAGCTAGCATTTTAATAGTCTTAAACCCGTTGACAGAGCAGTCTGAAAATAACCTTGGTGCTCTATGAGAGGCTGAAACTGTGAACGAATTTGCAGACTTAAAAGCTCTCATCACTTGGGGTTTGTGCTCGCTAAATTATTTGCCAGCTGCTCTGATAACCCCATGTTCAGCGTGTGTTACACGTCCCCCTCTGTGCCTGACAAGAGAAGATATGCATTGGCTACAGCCACCAGCAAGCAGATTTGGTCTGTTTGCTCAAGCTGTCACAGTTGTGCTCGTAGATGTGGTGGTTCTGGGTCCCAATCCAGAGAGCACAGGGAAAGCTGTGTTGCAGGACCCCTCTTATTAGAAGGTAAAAATGAGTCGAGGCACAGACTTCTTGTTAAACAGCATAAAAAGGGTCCTGGTTGATTCCTTTTCATGGCTTAGTCATTTTAACTCCAACCATTCACTGACTCTGGCTGCAGCAAGCTCCTGCTTCTGACTGCTGGTTATTTCCTGCTAAACTATGACTGCAGGTATCAGTTTGCAGATTCTGACTGGAGGCTTTTACCAGGCCTAGACTATGACTGCAGGGATTAGTGTGCAGACTGTGACTGCAGCTTTCACCCAGCTAGACTGTGACCGCAGGTTCCAACAACAGGCTCTAACTGCAGAGCCAGACTGACCTCACAGCAGTGATTCTCTCTCCCCAGGATCCTGCCTCATGATTCTCTCCTTCATGCTCCTCAAGCTTCCTCCTCCAGGATGATCCTCCCCTTAACACCTAAGCCCCTCTTTCACAGAATCACAGAATATGTAGGTTGGAAGAGACCTTCAAGATCATTGAGTCCAACCCAGCCTTAACATCTCAACTAGATCATGGCACCGAGTGCCACATCCAGTCTTTTTTTAAACACATCCAGGGATGGTGACTCCACCACCTCCCCAGGCAGTACTTTATCACTCTTTCCATGAAAAACTTCTTCCTAATATCCAACCTATATTTCCCTTGACGCAGCCTGAGGCTGCGTCCTCTCATTCTGTCAGTGCTGCCTGGAGAAAGAGACCAACCCCCAGCTGTCTACAACCACCCTTCAGGAAGTTACAGAGAGTGATAAGATCACCTCTGAGTCTCCTTTTCACTGGTTATTACATCATTGCATCGATTAATTAAGCTGTTACTTATCAGTACCCGTATTCCCTTCTCCTATAAGCTGAAGAGGACACATAACAAGCAGAGAGGGGGGCACCTTTGTTCTCCTTGGCCAGCTTGTCAGCCATGTCCCAGTGCTCGTAGCTGCGCAGGACGTTGTTGGTGATGTTGACGTGGCTGGCAGCCATGTGGTGGATGCGCTGGGGGATGGTGATGGTCCCCGCCGAGGACGAGCTGGCGCTGCCCGCGCCGCTCCCGGCAGAGCTGACGGGGGACGGGCTCAGGGACATGGGCGAGGGGGTTTCTGTGCTCCTGCAAGAGGGAAAAGAGACAGAGTGAGTCCCCCTCACACCCCACACTTCACTGCTGTCCCAAATCCACTTGAAATTTAAGAGAGACTTGACTGAGGTGCAGTCTTAAATTTCAAGCGCATTTGGGATGCAGTGGTACCTCCTGATTATGAGAAAGGACAGCTTCTAAACTGGACACAACCCAAAATAAAAAGGGATTTAATTCTCCCTTTAAATGAACCTATTATTTTTTGTTGGTTTTTTTTGGTTTTTTTTAATCTATCATAAAAATAGAGCAATCTTTCAGAGAAAGAAGCATCTCACCGCTGTAATGATTTTTTCTACCTGCTACCAGGAGCTGCAATGGCAGTTAGAAAACACTCAATGTGCAATATTGGCTTATTATCAAGGTATTTTCTGGAAGCCACAATGACAGTTTGCTCCAAAAACAGTCACCACAATAAGTAAAGAGCAAGTCTTAAAAGTACCCTGCAGAGCAGTATTAGGACCTGAGGGTACTGTAGGATTATGAATATCTCCATAGGATTCTTTCAGGCTATGGAGATTTGTTCTAATTGCCTACAGTTCATCCACACAGCTCTGCACAGCGCAGTCTTTTAAGTCACCTACTTTGTGAGGCACTAATGTTCTAATATAGATTTTTCCTTTAATTCTAACACTATCAATTAGGAATCACCTGCTGGCTGCAGGCAGTGCAGTGGACAGCACAGCACGCTCTTGTTTAGAGCTGTGTAGTGCTGAATGCTCACAGAGCAGCTATTTGCTTTGAAAATTTATAGGATCATGGAACTGTTCAGGAAAATGTCTTTAAGATCATCTAGTTAAATGAAATGTTAATCCAGAACTACCAAGTCCACCAGTCACCCATGTCCCCATGTACCATCTCTACACTTTTAAATGTCTCCAGGGAAGGCAACTCAACCAAGTCCCTGGGCAGCCTATTCCAGTGTTTGACAACCTTTTGGTGAAGAAATGATTCCCAATCTCCAATCTAAACCTCCCCTGGTACAACTTGAGGCTATTTCCTCTTATCCTATCACTTGTTACTTGGGAAAAGTAAGAAGAGCCACCCTTCAGCAGATCCACACTTGCGCCCAATTCGGTGTCATCCACAAACTGACTGAGGCTGCCCTCTATCCCCTTCAAGATGAAAGGGGCTTTGGATCATCAATAAAGATATGAAACAGTACCAAGCCCTGGGGAACACCACTGGTGACCAGCCCCAGCTGGATGTCATTTCATTCACCCATTTGGAAGCACTTGCCTGAACAAAAGCAATCTATTTGCTGTGGAACACGCTTGAGATGCATTGCCAAGACACTGCTGGCACTCTGCATGAAGCAAAGAGACCAAAACTCTCCAGACAGGGATGTTGCAATCCCTCCCTGGACATGCAGCTGGAGATGCCTTGTGCTGTGCAGCAGCATCAAGCTCAGTCACTGAGCCTGATCCCAAGCCCAGGACAGAAGGGTTTGGCCTCTTGGCTTTAAAGGCCACTGTGAATGGCCCTGCCTGGGCACAGACCTGCTGATACCTTGGAGGTGCTGCAGGACAGATTGACACAGCCCTGGGCTGAAAGGCATCGATAGCAACAGCTTTTGCTGCAGGTTTTCCAGCACTGCTCTCCCCTGCCCTGTGCTCAACAACAGGTTCCTGTGATACATTCTTTTTCCAGAGCTGGAGATCACATTGATTTGGCAGCTTGTAGCTTTTTACCCAGCTTATGGGTTAGAGTTTAAGCATGTCCTAATGCACAAACGCTTTATTTTTAAGTCTCAAAATGTCCTGGTTACCTGACTTGACACAGTGTCTTTATTGCACAGAAGAGCTGAACTATACTAGATTAGGTCTGGGAGCAGTTAAAAAATGATAAGTATCTGAGGAGACCAAGAGTATTTTGTTAGAGCCACTTACAACCAGCTGACGCACTTCTGCCAAATAAAGCACATTGTTCATTGGATTTACCCTGTTGTGCACAGCCATTATTACTGTGGTGAGTCTACTAAATCTCTGTATTTTGTGCTTTCTGTCGCTAGAGGTGGGAAACATTTCTGTAATAAAACCAGGGAAAATTTGTTTCATTGCCAGGATGGAACCACGGCCAACTTTGTAGAGGTTCATAACCCTTTCAAAGGAGTAGGCAGAAATTCCAGTGAGCCAAGCTGTGATTTTTGATGGATCTGAGATCCTGACTAGACTACACTCCATGGCAATGGATTAGCTTTGCTTTGTTTAAAATAATATTTTAGATTAGCCCACTGTCCCCTCATCTTGCACCAGGCTGCTGCTCCATCTCCAGTGATGTTATACACCAGATGGGGTTTGGCCTATTTTTCTGTGGTGTGTGAATTCTGTTCCCCCCGACACAAATTTGCAGGGGATTAAGAGAAAACTGTAGAGCAAGTAGCCCTGGGGAAGGCAGAGCACAAGCTGCCAGTGGCAGCATCAGGCTGGTGGCAAACCTTGGAGCCACGGGGAGCCACCTGAGATAGAAGCAGCTCTGAGCCAGCTGGAGAGCTGTTTTCTTCTCAGACTCCACCCAGAGGGGACACAAGACCTGGGTGTGGGCTGTGGTCTTTGTGTGTTGGGTCGCAGGTGTCACAATAATGCTGTTACAACAAGACCTTGTCACTCAGTTACTCTCACATGTCAGGTGCTTCCTGCTCTGAATAAAAGAAAAGATGTGCACTTTCAGAGCTTTCCTGCCTTATCTCCAGAGTTAGTGGGAAGAGACTGATCAGCTGGTGTTATGTTAGAAGTGGTGCTGACCTGAAGGCTGGGTTTCTGCTGCCTACTTTGTGGCCAGACAAGGATTTTCTCCTTCAGTCAAAACCCACTTATTCTCAATCCTGGACACCTAATAGCTCCTTTAAATAGTGAGGGAGCTGTCATCACCTGCAGAGCACACACTTCATAGGAGTCTATTATAGGATAGGAATAAAAGGAATAACTTCTGCTCCACTAAATGTTTATGTACAAGCCCCTTCTTAAGGAACAAAAGAGATGTTATGCTCCAGTGGTCTATTTGATCACTAAAAATTCATGTTAACATTTATGTATTTTTATTACAATACCAGGTTTCACTGACACTCAAATGCCTGGAAAAATTGGCACATAATGAATAATTTAATTTAGTAGTTGTTTTACCAGTGTTAAAATATCTTTTCAGTTTTTATTTGAAGTGACTCCTTATTTCATCACTTTAGTTTGTGTTGCAATCTATACTTTAATAGCTCTATACATACATACTCAAAATAACTTTCAATATTTGGGGGGTGTACGCATACATATCTATACCCCAAATATTTTGAATTATCTGAGGCAATATTTCACTTTAAGAAAAATACTGGAATTTTTGGTTTTGCACTGGTTGAGAACCAAGTCTGTTTGAAAACTTCAGTTCTTTGTGTGCTAAACTTCAACCCCTCCTTCTTTGTTTCCCTGGTGTGTCTAAAAGTCATTTCTTTTCTAAACCACCAGAAAGAGGCCATTAACAATAATAATTTTCACCTAGAATTTAGCCTACTCAAATAAAGATGGGAAAAAAAGGTGAAGTCCTTCATCTTTATATTACTTGTACCTGGATGTGTGACCAGGACAAAGAAGTAGGAGAAATGTGTGTCAGCTGGCAACAGCCATTGCAAGATAAAGGCAAGGATGCAGCAGCAATGCACCTCCACTGAACAGCAGATCATAACTGCATTTCCCTGACTTCATAGCTGAGGTGAGTGTTTTAATGTTAATATGAAGCCACTGATAATTGGCTGACTAAGTGCCTTCACATTTTCACCACTATTATACCTTCAGTTTTATTAAACAGCACTTACCATATATCAATGAAATACTCATTGGTCTTTCATTGCTGAAGGAATCATTGAAAAATCATTGCAATGAAGGTTAACTTTACTTTGGCTTCCTAAAGTGACATGGTACTTGCCAGCTAATTAACTGATATTTTTATGGCCTTCATTTGGCTTGAGAAGTAAACTGTCAAAAAATTCAGCACAGACCCACCATGTCTGATTTCAGACTTAAGGGGGCTTTGCACAGATGAAGGTGTGATTCTGCTCTTCCTTCCTACCCACACTGGATGGCTCACAGGGGGATCTGAGTTCATCCAGTGGGAGCCCCTCACCCCCATGAGCCCAAGTATGATCAATTCTGTAGCCCAGAAAACAGTTTTTACATGACACATATTTGAAATACACCTGCAGCTCCCAAAACACTGATCCCATGACTTGTCCTTTGCCTTTAGAGGCACAAAAACACTCCCCCTCTTGGAACCACTTGTTCCCAGACAGAAATACTCAGCAGAAAATACTCACTTTCCATTGCCACCCCAAGGTGAGGGGGCCTGTGAGGCTTTTGAAGAGTTCTGAAAGTACAAAACCAAAATGTAAATACAGGTGATGCAAGTACATGAATATTGATGACACAAGGCTCAACATTCCCCCTTTTCATTGCAAGAGCTACAGTGCATGGAGCAGAAAAGCTCTGCATGTTGGTCCCAGAATTAACTGGCTGGTGGATGATTGGTAGGTTCCAACCAGTAGCTTGAAAATGATTTGATGAAAGAGGGAATAAATTCCAGTAAAAGCAGATGCAGGTCACAAAGAAGTGGTTTAATTACCACTGAAACTTATTCTACAAAGTAAGTTCTTCAGAGCTTATCTTTAGAGGGACCTTCAGTATTTTAATAATAACCAAAAGAATTTGGCTTGATGCTTTAATGAAACTGATCCCTCCCAAGTTGCTTAGGGAAGGTGGCTTGGGACTCAGACAGTAACATAAATAAAATTTTTAGTAAGGGTCTGCTTGAATGCCTTTGTTTTTATATATTTTAGTTGCACAAATTGACTTTCCTTACCTGCTTACTCATTCTGCCTTTCACGTCTGTGTAGCACCTTGTAAAACCCTGTACAAAAAGATTGCCGAGCAACAATAAAGCCCAGGTTTTTCCAGCCTTGCTCAGACTGAGTGGCATCTTAGTTCCCAAACAAAGTGGCAGCATCAGGGCTGAGGCTATCTGTGTGTGCCCTCTGAAAACAATCACTCAGCTCCCTTGCTGAGAAGTCAGTGAAAACTCAATCAAGTTTGACAAGTTCTCTGCAAAGTATTACCCACATTATTACAACGCTCATCTGGTCACTGTAATCACTGTTTTGCATGGGAGGCACAGAGATTCAGCTGAGCACAGACAGTACCCTTGGCTTCTAAACCACAGCTCACAGCCCAACATTTCTGACCAAAGCAGAAAACATTGTCCAAACCACAGCACTGGCCTGGGTGTCCCTGCACAGCTTGTCACTGCTTGTCACAGAGGATGTGAGCATGACTTGGGGTGTTTCACAGCACAGAGCACATGGAGGGGATGTTGGGAAGGAGGGAGATCCTGAACTGCCCTGCAAAGTTTCCAGAAATGGAGAAGAAGCTTTTATTTCTTAATTTCTCCTGTCTGGGGATTGTTCCCAACAGTACCTGGAGACAAATAATAGCGCTGTCAAGATTAAGACTAGATCTTAATTGGAAGCAGTTATTTGATAATGAAAATATTTGGCAAAAATATTTCAATGACTACTGACAGCACATTTTCAAAAACATGAAAATCTTCCTCAAACTTTCAGAGGAAATACATCACAGGATGTCACTTTTTCTAATCATAAAAGGTTTGATTTAAATTAAAAAAAATTATCACTTTAGGATGTTTTACTCCAAGTTGTCTCTAAATTTCAAAACTTCTTTCATGATTAAATGGCTATTTTCTTTTTTGAAATGTCAAAAGTATAATTATGAAGCTTTTAATTGGAAACTAATCAGAACCAGTTATGTCCACAAATGGTTTCAATTTGGACAAAGTGGCATTTCTGAGGAAAAATATAAAGAACAATTTAGTTGAAAAATTCCTCCCCAGCTCTGCTGTAAACAGCGGGCTGCTTTTCACAGTGAAAATTTTGTAAGTTTGAATAACAACTCTATTCAAACAGTTAATCTGTTTCATTTGTATTACAGATCCCTGCTAGTGAACACAGAGAACATGGTGCAGCAATACAAAACTAACACATAGTTAATAGCTCCCATTCTTTTCTCCTCCTGTGCCTTTATTACAGCAAGAACCTGAACATATAATCTGTACACACTCAAACACTGCTTCTAGCAAATGAGTTACAGTGCCCACAGCACACACACTGTAACACTGACTGTAACACTGAGCTTCAACTGGATTCCTATGCCAGGCATCCCTGATTCCTCTATTTTAATGCATTTTTATTTTTTATCTTATTTTAATTTACATTAAAAGACATTTTCTTGTGCTGGGAGTAGTAAATATGTTCTTCATTTTAACTGCTTGGACAGCTAGAGAAAATAAAGTGGCTTTAAGGCAAGAGAGTCCCCCCTGCTCCAGCCTTTTTTTGGTTTTTTAAGAAATCATTACTTTCTGCAGAAAAGCTTTATTTGTCTAATAATCCTTTTTTTTTTTTTAAAGATACAATCTGCATTCATCCTGGATAAAAATCTGAAGCGGCCGGAATACATTTCATGGAAATGCTGAGGTTACAAATGTGTGCAGCTCAAATTTAATTTGTTGTGCAAATCCCCTGGCTGAAAACTCCACGAGCACAAGAGAGGCCCTGCTAATGGCACAGGAGAGCCCCCATTTCAGCACAAGATCAGGACTGAGATCACTGAAGTTGCACAGAGACACACACAGGACACATGGGTTGTGGCTGCTACCATGACAGTGCTGGAGTTTTACAGCAGAAGGACCATTTAATCACCATTTACATGCAAATATGAAAACTTGCAGTGTTAGAGGTTTTTACTGGTTTGCAGCACCAATATGTCAAAGCCTGGAACAAATTCACAGAGGCTGAAAACACCACCAATGAAAAAAAAGACTGATGGGCTGACAAGCCAGTATAATTACATAATTATAGAATAATATGGGGTAATAAAGTAAAAGAATTAATGTATGCTTCAAACAGCATTAACCAGTGAAATATAAACATGAAAACCTCAGAGCTGAAGAAAGATTCTATTTCTCTCTTAATCTAGGAGAAGTGAGGATTTGTCATTCTTACACTGGGTAAACAGCATTTGACAAGGTAAAACAAAACATCCCCAAGTCATGACCATCAGATCTCCACTCAATTTAAGGTAAAGGCAAACCTTCAAGACATAGATAAGGTAATTTGAAGTTCCACAGGAATAAAAGGAGAAATCTCTGAAACTGCAATAAGCTTCAGGAAATCTCACTGAATCTAAAATCTAAACTTAACTAACTACAGCCTAAATGATTGCTTTATTATGGTTCATTGGGGGTCAGGTCATAATCACTTGCACATTGAAGCCTTGAAAGAACCAGAAACTTGCATAAACATTACATGGTGTTGAGAATAATGTTATTTTTGTAGAGTTACTGAGCATGGCCTTTTGAATCAAGTGACTAATGCAAAAATCCCCCAAATCACTTCTGTCCCCATTCCCTGGCAGCCATCCTGCCTGCATTTCCCAGGGGAGAGGTAAAATGTGGGACTTTTAAGTCATGCAGTTATACTTGTGAGAGCTCTCAGTGCTGGTATGAATTTCATTTCATATCAATAAATTAAACAGAATAAAGATTACCTTAAAATATTCCATCAGAGATCTGGAGTACTTCATAGCATGGTCCTTCTTTAGTTTAAACATTCTCAAGTAGAGAAGTGATAAGCATCGGTAGCTGTGGTAATTAGGAAAGGATTATGTTAATTCCATTGTTTAATGAAACCTATAAACTGTTAAAAAAAAAAAAGCTGACCTATATTTTGCAGTTTCTGTTCTAAGGTTACATTTTGAAACATAAGCAAATGGAGGAAAAAAAAAAAGTGGTCAAAAGCATTAAAATCCCATCTTGATAAGAGTATAAATTAGAAGAATAAATGTTTAGTCAGCTGCTGAAGAAATCCATTAGTTATCCTTTAATAGTTTAATGGAAAACAAGAATAATGATCTTCTGTAAGCTGCTTAAGTAATTCAGTACTTTTAAAGTCCTCCTTAAGATTTTAGCTGCTTCTCTCATTGTCGCAAAGGGACTTACCATAAAACTGCTAATTTCTTGTCCCCTTCTGTGGCAGAAGAGCCTGTGAAATTCTTGAGTCTCATTGCATACCTTGTCAGAAAGGTGAGAGATAAGAAATTGAGAGTTAAGATCTTGTTCCCAAAAGTAATCAGATATTCTTCTCCAACTGCAACACTTATTGGTCATAGTGTTGAGTAATGAAGATATCAATGTAAAACTCAACATAAAGCATCACTTAAAATCTGGAGGCCTTAAATAAATCACCAACCAATTTTTTGGGCCAACTATTGGGTGAGCTATTCTTGAGCATATTAATGATATTATATCCAGCCAACTAGGCTGAGTCCTGCAAATATTTGGGATGAGTATTGAACAGAAGCATAAGATCTCGGCCCTATATGTATTGAAGTGTAAAGTAATGTATAATAAGGTTTTACATATAATACTTTGGGCTTGAATAATATCTTCAAAATCCTTCTCATAAATACTTCCTCAAATCTTTTAATATCTTTTATACAGAAAATGGTTTTACATACAGGAAAGGTCATGTTCACAGCTTTCTTCATTCTTGGGTTCATTAATTTATGAATCTTGTGTACTTGGTCTTCCCTCTCTATTTAATTGCTGCTGTCCAGCATTTGGATGATCAAGGATTGAGTATTCTTATCTCCTTTTTTTTTTCCCTTTAACTGAGCACACTCCATTCTATGCATTAGTCTCTTGAAAATCAATTCATCGCATAAAATCATTGTTCTGAGCCCTAATGCAATTTCACAGGTACTTGTGTTAGAATAAGTAATAGGGTTCAGCGTTGCATAAGAAAAGTTTTAAGGTATCCAGGCAGCCTTGATGAGTTCTCATCTACAAGGAGGTAATGGAGTGCAGGCAGCTGTGCTGCTCTCCCCTGCCTTGCTCCCAGCACCCATCCCCAGCCTGCAGCTGCACCATCCCTCCTGGAGTGTTCCCTCCATGTCCTGTCCCATCTGCTCTTGGGTTTTGTGGCTCTAGTCAGATTGCATCAATGTGATCAAACACAAAGATCCATGTCTCTTGGGGGTTTCAGCATTACTGCTAACTTAAAAACACGTTTGACAGTCAGATCTCTGATAGTCCCCATCTCTTTGATGCTCCACTTGCTCTCACAAATGGGTGCCTGATGCAGATAGTCAGGCAGACACAGCTAAGTGCAAAAGGAGGAAAACTGTGCTTCTAATGAAGGGAGGAGTAAAAGTGAGAAAAATCTCCCTCTATTTGTTATCTCACAGTAAAAAACTACATTAATATTAGCAGCTACACTGAGAAAGTGTTGTGTGCACAGCCACATACTCTGCACATCCAGCACCCACTGCAGCCCATGAGAACAGTGTGTTTGTCCATGGAGCTTTACTGAGCCTGTACCAGCCTGCTGCTCACCTGGGAAATCACCTTTTGTCCATGTCTGACCCCGACAGCAATTAAATGGACAAATCAGTCTCACTGGCTGCTACAAGATGCTGCATGCAACAGTTGGTGAATTAAACTCTACTTCTGGTGGTGGATGGTGGAATTAATCTCACCTGATTTAAACTATTTATATATTAGAGATCTACTACAACAAATTCTGCAGATTCTTCCCCAGCCAAAAGCAGTTCAGGTGCTGCTTCCATGCCAAGGTCTGCCTGTCCCAGAGCCTGCAGCAGGACTGTGCCAGGAGCTGCAAGGCAGCAGGGCTGCTGCTGCTGAGGAGTGCCCAGGACACAGCCATGGCCTCACCTGGCTCCCTGCAGGTCCTGACACTCCTGGAGCTGCCATTCCCCCATTTAAGTGGTTCACATGTTGTGGGTGAACAAAGCTTTTTGGTCTGTGCCCTCTGAACAGGCAGACTGCTGGGCTGAGGAGCAACGATTTCAACTGGGCTGGGTGGTTTTCTTAAAAAAACCAAAAAAAATAAATGCAGGCTCCTATGAAGAAGCACTCTCTTCTTTAAAGAATCTGTCTTTAAATACAATTTATTGTGCCATGCAGCTGCAGCTGTGTAGTTCAGGACGTGCTGTCAGACAGCAGGATGATTTGGGCACAGCAGAGCAGAGGCACGTGGCTCCTTTTCTAAGTCCTCTGCTCTCCAGGGTTTAACATGGATCAAGTGTTGAGAGAACATATTTTTTTTTTCTTGAGTGATTTCTTTAGATTTTCTTCTTCCCTTTATGAAGTGAAGAATGTAAAAACCATGTTTTTAAATATTTAACAGGCATATTATTTACCTGAGAGTAAGAGCTTAAGATTTGATACATTTTATTATGCAAATACCTACTTATTCAAAATGTAAAACATGCATTATCTTGGCAGTCCCTAATAGCTAATCTGGCATGTTAAAAAAACCACCGTTGACATACTAAAAACCAAATATTTAGGGCTTGATTTGCCTCTTTTTCTTTCACTTGTGCAAACTGCCAGTAATTACACTGACATTAACAAGGATATTCCCAGCATACACTGGGGAAAGCAAAGGTGCATCACAGTGAAGAGGAAAAATCCTGTTGTTCTACTTACAGGTAAATTTAATCCTGCTTGATTTCACTTTGATAATTTGCTCAAGTAAAGCAAACTTAGTTACTCAGGAGACCATTATTTCTACAGAGCCAACACTATGAAACAGCTATAAGGAGCAGTAGCAGATTTTAGAATAATAATTCAGACATTTATTAGTATGTAAAGACTCTCTCATCCTTATTCTACCCTATGAGTCTACAAAACTGTATTAAAATTAATTCTGCTGGTTCACATTCCTTTGACATTAAAAATACACTGTTTTCAAGACAATATATGCAGCAGCTTCCTCTGTGCCCATGATCTTATATCCCAAGTTTCAGCCTTTCTCATTTTTAACAGCCAAGTTATAAACCTCTAAAACCAGGGTTTGTAATAGAAATCCTGATAGACTCCCTTTAATGTTTTGAATTATAAAACTACACCTTTTAAAAGACAAGTGTCATTGCCAAACAGTGAAATTACTATACTTTACTTCCACCCACTACATTTCAATTTTAATTTTATGAATATTGCAAATTATAACACTCACATTATAACCTCTAAAGGGGATAATTTATAAAAGCAGTGTCCATCAATTATAAATTTTCCATGACATTAATAAAATGGCAAGAACTAATTATGATGACTTCTGAGATGGAAGATGCCTTGGACAAATCATTAATACGTTGAAATGGTATTTTTTAAAACATAGCAGGTTCTAATTATGACTGAAATGAGATGATGAAAACGATCACAGAAAGGACATTAACCTGATGAGTTCCACAGTCTCTGAGTACATGGTGTATGGAGATTTAGCTTCTAATGGATCTCGCTCCATGGCGTTCCCGCACTCGATGAAGGAGAGGGCAGCATCAGCATAATTCACTGCTTTCCCAAACTTCTCCAGCTGAAATGGGAATGGCACTGTCAGGAAAATGCTCCAGCTTTCATTTCTAAGTAGGCAGATTATTCTACAAAGCAACACTGGCTTTAGCATGAAAGCAAAGCGGCGCTGGTAGTTAAGAATGAATTCACACAGTAATTAAGGCAGGGACTGTGTTTTTACCAAATCTTTTCAGGGTAGGATGTGGCTGAATGCTCCACAGAGGAAAGGCAGTGTATGCCCACTGACATCAGGGATGTACACAGGCTAGGAAGGGCACTCAGCATGTTTGTGCACATCCAGACTGCTCCTTGACAGATGAACTAAGTCTGAATATCACTATGCAAGGGTTAAGTAACAATTCCATGCCATTTAGCTGATGTCATATTCTGCTGGTCAAAAAAAAAAATCTCATCACTTATATGACAAGTGAAAGAGCAGGAAAAATAAAAGGAGACAATATAGCACTGCTTAATATTTCATTTTACTAGGATTTTATTGCAAAAGGTTTTAGCCCTCATAATGGTTGTGATTAAACTGACTTAGACATACTGATTTCTTTTTTTATGTGTAATGAATATTATATATGACATTTTTATAGTACGCACTTTATAATAGTATTTAACATTTTCAGTTTTTGATAGCTGAATATAAGAATTCTACTAATGTGGCATTTGATATAGGAGATCCAATATACTTTAAACAATTTAAAAATGCCTTTCTATGTCTCTATCAAAATATTTTTGACGCATCTGCATATGTTTCCATTCACAAAACAGAAGCCTATTCTAACAACATGTTAAGCATAACATTTATTATTGGTCCAAGACAGTAGTGTATTTGCCTTTGTGGCTCCTTCTAAGCCATAAATAGTTCTCTCTGCTCACCTTTAATTTCCAGTACTGCTCTTGTGCATTGATTACGTACAAAGCCTTTGTATAATTGACAGGTATTAACTGAGTGATCAGAAAAAGGGAAATGTTTCTGACTGCTCTCTCTCTATTCCAGTGGCTGCTTCTCAGCATATTCTTCAAAGTCCTTTTTTCACTTTGAAAAAATTTCTGCTCATTTTGGAAGACAAAAAGATGACTTTTTGTGGTATGGAAAAAAAAGGAATCTGGCTGCAAGCAGATTTAGTAGAGACACAGGATTAGAGCCAGGAATGGGATCCGACTCTCTGGAGTAGGTGGAATTATTCCAGCTCATCACATCTCAGACAGGAGCACAGGGAGGTCTCCAAGATCTCTTCCATATGGTGCAGCCAGTTGCCACTGCAGCAGCCCACCCAAATTAGCTGATCCCTGAGTGCAGCCCCCAACAAGGAGAGGTTTCCATGGGGTCACTCCCACAAGACACGAAACGTCCTGCCCTTCACTAGAAATCTATTTTCTCTACAAGCCCAGGAACACTGCTGCCACAAATCTCATTAACATTTGCTGACACATTTTGAGGTCACATGCATTATCTTCCTAGCCACTGCAACACGTCTTTCAGTGCTGCCTGTGCTCTGTCATGTCAGCACCGAGGAACCAGCAGCAATTGCTTCCATAGGACAAGCAACACCATGGGATTGCACACCAAATGTGTTACATGGAGATTATTTGCCTGCAGCTGCATTGGGTGGGAGCAAAAAAAATAAAAAGACTTGAGATCTAAATAGCAGAAGGAAAAAGCAGATACTTAGTGGGATGGTTCTGGCTTCCTTTTTTTCCTTGCCAAGGGATTAAAACATGGGAAATGTAGGTTTTGAGTTTGGACTTGGATGTTTATTATTCCTTATCTATTTACAGACTCACGAGCTGTGAGCTCTAACTAGCAAGTCAGAGAAACGAGGCAAAATGGAGTACCTCTACCTCTTTCCAAAGTTATTTAAGTGCTAATTACCCAATAACGAGGTGACACCTATATTATTTATACTTTTGACCCAATAATGACCACCCAAGGCTCGCAATGCAGGCCTTTTTTACCCAATTACAGAAAACCACCCAAACCCATGAAAAAGAAGAACGAAGAAGGTGAAGAAGAAGAAGAAGGACTCAGACAACGCCCAAACCCCTCCATCTTGACTCACACGTATTACTATATACTAAAATTCCCAAAATCCAAAATTCCAGAATTCCAACAACTTTGTTCATGGCTATTTATGCCTGCCAACAGGTTGATCAGAGTGGGTGGTCTCACATGGGGGCACTAGGGTTGTCAAACTGCGTGTGACAGGCAGGGGTGGGATGTTCTGTGCCTGCCCTTCTCACTGCTACTTGAGAAACAGCCTTGCTCCTGCAGGCACACAGACAAGTAAGAGCAGGGAAGAAGGGTGAACACCTTGTGAGTGCTGTGGCTGCAGAGGGAGGTGACCTGATGGAGTGAGAGCAGCCTGAGCCTGTAAATATTTGCTGTTGTGGAGCAGGTAGCCCTGTGCCAGCACCGTGTGTGCTCTGTGTAAAGGTCACCCAGCTGTGGGAGGTGTTGGGAGCCTGCAGATCCAGCCTGTGGCTGGCTGGAAGCTGTAAGGCCACCTCCTGTAAGTGGACGTGCTGGGAGGGATGATTGTCACCTGGCTGACAGTCATAACAGGTGCCAAAACCCTGAACACACCTCACACAGAAAACGCACTTGGAAACACTGTGCCCCAAGCCAAAAGGGAGCCTGGAGAGCTGAAGCAGACAGCTTGAAATGTCAGCTCTCCTTCAGCTCATTGACAGCACAGGGAGAGACATTTTTTGTTTGGCTAGTTTGCTTTTTAAAAACATAGCACATAATATTTTTTCATTTCTAAGCACAAAATCTCTGATGTGTAATGACAGAATACACATGCAAAATCCCCAGAAATAATCAAGTTGAGAGGTGAGTAATCACCCAGCTCTTTGAGGGGCAAAGTGGATGGCCACATTCCATTTTAGACATCTTAGTTAAATTAAGCAGAAGAGTCAAGTTCCACTAAGTCTTCCTGAATGAGTCACTGTTCTGCACCCTATGTGGCACACAGGAGCCAAGGCCCTTCCTACAAAGCAAACTTTTATTAAGGACACTTCAGTACTGGCAATAGCTTCTACAGAACAAACCATGGTAGAATAGAATCTTTCAGATTATGTAGTTTTATCAAAATCAAAACACTTGGCAAAATTAGGCCAATCTCACTGGAATTTCATCCAGGGGGTAATGCAAGCAAAAAAGCTTTCCCAGCATTGAACTATGTCACTGCCAGATTTTTTGGGAATGAGTTTTGACTTTCTTTATCAGCCTAAAACCATGCAATAAAAATGAATGTAGTACATAAAAAAATGAATAGTTTCAGATTTTAAACAATTGGATTAGAAATATCAAACAGTTTCAGCACACGATAATGGGGTGTGGGGTGATGTGCCTGCCTTTCTGCTATGCAATATTTCAACACTTCTGTTTCAGGCTCAAAATGAATAGGAGAAACAAATTTCAAACACACATCAACTTTCATAAAACCATCCTACATACTTCATAAACAGCTTGATTGTTGCTCTCCCTTGGAAGAAACACCAGCTATTGTAAGTAGATTTTTTTGGGGGGGGAACAAATACTTAAAAGTTAGGAGTGGCATTCAAGGTCTAACTTGTGCACGGTGTATTTATGGAGCACAAACTGAAGCACAGTTTAGTCAAGAGCAGGGTTCCTCTTGGTCTGAGAGGCTTTAGATCTTGTGCAATAATGTCCATTTTTTAACACTGAGTTCCACAGTGGAAAGAGACAAAAAATCCTGTGATAACCTACCAGTGCATCTGCTTTATGCTTCAGCTTCTTGGCCTCTTGCATGTAATAATCTGCATTGTGAAGCCTAGAGAGACAAAATCAATTAATTCAAGTCTTTGCTTTCATATAGCTGGACAAATGTTGTTTGAAAAAATTGCTGACTGCTTTAAAGAAGAATTTTGACAAATATGCCCATTTATCTCTTTAAATCTTAACCTGATATCAATCTGAAGCTGCTGTATGCAGAGATATGATGCGTGACCAGAATGTAAAATAAGTAGCTGTGGAAACTGTCTGCCCAAAGGACCTATTAATGTGTGCTGAAGAGAGGAAAAGGAAAAATATTTTAAACTAATTAAGTATAAGAAGTTTCCATTAGAGGAGCTAAAATGAAAAAAAATGAAGAAGAATTACCGTGAACCAACATCCATGATCGGAAAACATTTATCAACAGAATCTTCATTAATCAGTGACAACAGTTCATTTGCCAAGATTAAAACTGTGTGTGCCTTTGAGCAGCACTATCCACACAGGTGCCCAATGCCAGCACTGTAATCAAAGATATTCCCTTTCACTGGGACCTCTGCTTGCACAAAAATCCCAATCACAGAGCACAAAGTCAACAAAACTTACACATCATCAAATGTTATTTTGGGCCTTCTGGGCTCGGCATTCCCATTGGAAAGCATTGGCATTGCAGACCAGATGTCTGGCTCTAGATGGCTGGTGTCAAGGAGAGTGTTGGCTGTGGGGGTACTGTGAGATTCTTCCTCCTAGGAAACACAGGGCTGTTACTGACAGCTCAAACACCTTCCAGCAATGTGAGCTCACATCCACCCTCCCTGCCAAAAACCCTTCCCACCAAACCAAAGGCTAAGGCACAAAGCAGCCCACCTCCCTTCATGTCACCTCACCAAACCACCCTTCCCTTATTTGTAAAATGAGCCTAATCAATTAATTAGGGACTATGATTCCACTTCTCAGCTCTCACCTAAACTCAGTAATTTACACTTCTAGGTGTAAATTTTAGGTGGATACCACAATGTTACTGACTAGAAACACTGGTTAATGCAAGGGTGGGGAGATTTAATGGGCCAGGGCTAGATCTAAACTCAACTTCCTTCGCTAATGTAACCTTTTTTCCTATATTATTAGGAGCTAACTGTTAATGTGGCTGAAGAGTCTGCTTAGATTTCAGCAGGGAACAATTTCCTCACTCTCGCTACAGAAAGAAGAATGGAAAGCAGAAGTCAGTTGTGACTTTGCAATGATTAAAACCAGAGGCATAACAGAAGATTTTAAATCAGGCAATTCCAACTTGCGAGCCTGGTCCCCAACCAGATAAACTAAATTACAGATGAACCAATGAACTAGGGAAAGAAGCCTAACATATTTTAGGGAGAAAATATTTCATGTATCAAGACAATAGATTAACCAAGGATAAATCTGCCTAGAGATGCTGGGATGAGAGGAAGAGGCCCTGCTGTTTACATAGCACTGTTTATTTGCTGACATATGCAGTTCATTCTGGCACTGATTTCACTTGAAGGCGTGTGTATTACTGGCGCAGCTTGAAGTGACACAATGATATCAGAAAGCAACAGGGATGAATGAATAAGGTGAAGTGATTTGTCACCTACGATCCAATGCAACTTGTGAGTTTTACTATTACAGTGCAGGGTAACAACCTCTCTCAAAGTGGTGAACTGTGAAAAATGGGGCTATGCATGGCCTTTTCTGTGGCAGAATTTTCTTCTTGTCTTTTAATTCTGACAGTGATACTAAGACACAGTTTGATACTATAAAGGAAGGATGGGTTTGAAACTCTAGAGGAAGGGCTATTTCCTAAAATGGGCCAAACCCCTGAGTTTCTCTGTTTAACCTAAAAAAAGGATGACAAACTAATGTGAAATTTTACTTTG
Source organism: Argya squamiceps (assembly GCA_037834095.1). Taxonomy (NCBI): domain Eukaryota; kingdom Metazoa; phylum Chordata; class Aves; order Passeriformes; family Leiothrichidae; genus Argya; species Argya squamiceps. Next base: position 12,567,944 of record JBBMKD010000194.1, read on the forward strand.
TTTTAGTGAATTTGCTATGAAAAAAACCCCAACCCTACCTGAATCTGGTAAAAAGCAAGCAACAAAGAACTGTCTCTGTGAGAACCACTGATGGGGACATGGCCCTAAAAGTGTGACATTTTTCTGGGGGGAAAAAAGACCCCTATTTACAAGTTGGCTAAAAGCTTACACATAATTAATGAAGATTAAGTGTAAATAAACGTTACTGTTGTGAGCCTACAAACCTTAGAGAGGTTATTAACATGCTGAGTATACTATGGACAGGAATTTTTTGTTATATTGTTATTGTCTACTTAGTTTAGGCCACTATATTCAGTGTGACTATAGTGCTTAATCCTGGCTGAGAATTTGGGGCAGTAATTCAGGTGACATTCTGGAAGTTTTATTTTTAAAATGTGACTGTTGCAGAGATAAGGCACTAATTGCAGCTAGTTGATGGTTGCAAAGACTCTTCAGGGTCCAGGTGCTCCAGGGAATGATAGACAATGCCAAGTAGATGCCTGATGCTGACCTAAAAATGAGCTTGGAAGAGCTGGCTCTGCAAAGATCCACTCCCCCTGAGTGGGGCTACAGAAGCATTTAGAAATTCATACTGTGTGGGGGGAAAAAAACCCAACCAAATCCAACAGAATCAAGGTGAATTAATTTAATTTTACCTCGTTCACTGCCACCAACTGAGGCTGGTTACTTACACAGATTCCTTTGGGGTTAGAAGAAGATTTATTTTCGTTCTTTCTGTGTTTAGAAGCAGAGGAGGAGGAGGAGCTGCTGGCCTGTGAGGGGTTGGTGACAGGGGTCTCCTGGCTGAAGGAGCTGCTGTCGCTGCTGTGCCGCCGGTGCACGGGGTCATCCAGGAGTGGGGACAAGGGAGGAGGGAACAGCTTCTCTTCTCTTTTCTTTGTCACCTTCTTCACTGAGCTGCTGCTGCTCCTGGGACACAGAGAAAAACCAGTGGCACTTCAAGAATATTGGTTAATTCTCCACAGCATGAAACTCTACATTTTATTTACATTTTATTTGCATTTTATTTACTGAGAAGGCAGCTCTGCCCTCCAGTGCGTCCTGCAGCCCTGTGCCCTCCGTGGTGAGGCACAAGGGGACAGCAGGGAAAACAGGAGAGCTGCCTCTGCCTTTTCAATGACTGCAGAAACCTTCTGCTTTGGAGGACGACTTGCAGTGCATTAGTACAAATTGCACCCAATTTAAATGCTAATTTGAGTCAGTCTTCATTTGAGAGGTCATAGAGGTTCTGACTCAGCAAAGTGCTGGAAAGTTTTATGCACAGGGTTAGTTCCTTTGACATCAAGTATGACTATTTATGTGTTTAACATTAAGCATCTTTTTAAGAGGTGGATTAGGGATCACATAAGCAACCTTTGCAAAAAACCCTAAACAGCACGTGGCAGCATATGAACCAAAAATAGAATTTGTAACAACTACAAAATGATAACCATAACAATAACAAGATAATAATTATTTAACCTCTAGAATAAAACCAATGTTCAACACTATATTAAAATGATACATTGTAGCTGGCAAAAGCCCTTGAGCAAATACTGGTTGATGAATTGAACGTGATTCAGAAAATGAATGTGGTTTTGACACGAAAGCTCAAGTAACATGATAATCTATTGTCTGTTTTATGTACAGAAATTGTTAGCTGGCTGGCAATGGCAGCTGTGAGGCACAGTAAAACCAGGAAAAAAAACCTGGAAGACCTTTCACCAGTCAAATTCATCAAAAAAGAAAAACCCAAACCCAACACCTCACTGACTGCTTAACATGTTAATCTACTCATAGATTTTTATTTCAGGTACTGTCCCAGCTCAGTCAATGAAGATAACCTGAATTTTAATCTTTTGTTAGACATCTAATATTGCACTACACGATCATTTACTTTTCATGATTATTGACTAAAATTTCAATAACAAATTAAGTCAACAAGAATTTACGTTTTGTTCCCACTTTCAGTCAGTGTCAGGAATTATTGATCTATTTTGCCTCAAAGTAACCTGGAAAAGAGGAGAAGGCGACCCAGGTTTCCTCACTTCTCATTTAGGGGCTCTCTCTCATTTCAGCCTGGCCTCTTCTGCAGTTTCACTGACAGTATCAATATCTACACCTTGGTCACTGCCCTACTTGAGACCTTTGGTGATACAGAAATATTTAAACCTCATCTGTGAAACCACAGAGTGAAATCCAACAATCTCCTCATGTTTTATAGCTCCTCTACCCAAAACTACTTTAATTCAACTGAACCACAGTTAAAAATATCTTATATGAAACCCTCTGGTATTAAAGATCTTCTGACTGGAGAAATAAAACAAGCTCAAATTCATATTGCTTTGCTGGGATGGATGCTGTCCTGCTTGGAAAACACATGGGCTGAAGAAGATCAAAGGCAAACAACCACGTTGGAACAGACCTGCAGTTCTTCGAGGAGACTGATTTTATGCACATGTGGTCCTGCAATGTGTCCTCCAGAAAGTTCTGACTCCAAGCTCCATCTGTTTGCTTTCTGACCCCCAGAGGGCCTTTTGGAACTCAGACAAGCCACCACAGTTACAGCTCACAACACTCAGAGGAAAGTTTTCCAGAGGAGGGTGAGCACTGCCCTGACAAGGCATGAACGTGTTCTTGGATTGTACAGCAGCAAAGAAGACACAGGGAACCCACAGGAACACCCAGGAGCAGAACCCAACCCCTCTGCCTGCCTCCCTGTACAGGGAACCCTGAACATGCACTCATGGTGGGGAACACAGAGCAACGTGTATTTCTGTGCCACTGTGCACAGAGGAGTCTGGAGCTCTTCACTGTTTAAAACTTCCCAAGTTCATCTTTGGGCTCAGATGTAAGAGGGGCAAACCAAGGGACAGATGCAGTTATTCAACTCTGGCATGTAAATCACCCTGTGGGTTGGAAGAATTACCCACAAAACAAAAAGCACTAGAGGATATTTTTTCCACATAACTTACATTTAATTCTGCCTCCCAACAATACAGTTTTAATTGTCTGGGGTTTTTTTTATTTTTTTCTTCCCCTTGCCTACTTAATCCCATAAGTTTTTGCATAAATTAAGCTGATAATTTATCTAGCAATGTTACCTCCCTCAGATTTACACTAAAGCATTTATGTTAACAATAACCTCCATGAAATAGGTTGTTACCAGCAGTTAACCAGATTGTCACTTTGCTTTGGGCTGTTAATGGCCTAAGAAACTGGTCTTTGATTGCAGGAATCGCTAATTTTGAATGAATTTATTGCAATAATTACTGAGACTCAATGGTTTAATTTGCTGACATGATTGTTAGTTAAAATATATTTAAAATCTAGGGAGAAACACAATAAAAGTGCATGGAAAAACTACAAGCAGAACTGATGGTCTTGTGGCTGCAGGGTTTAATCTTTTGTGTCAAAAAAAGGCCAATTAGCAAAGAAGGAGAAGGTTCCCCATCTGCTTTTTTTTTTTTTTCCCCAGCCTGGTTTCTTTTAGGGCAGAAAGCAAGCAAGCAAAGAGGCAACAAGAGGTAATTGCATGAAGAAGGGAGAATTTCCAGCTACTCTCATGCTTCAAGCTGCCTTTCTTTGCCCTTTCTTTTTCCACTCCTCGTGGTGTGCAGTGGTATCTCTGGCCTGTTAGTGAGGCAAAGTCTATACCAGGCACTTGGCTTTTCCTCTACTCCTCCAGCCCACCACGAAATGCTGCACACTGATGGTGTATCTGCCTTTCTGCAGGGGGTTTACAGGGAAAGGTCACTCCCACATTAGCCTGGACCTGAATGGAGCTGCAGTCATTGTCATACATGGGTGTAGCCCTGGTTTTGTGCCTGAGCTGTTTTGGTTTTCTGAAATTCTTTTCCAGTAAACTCAAAAAAAACACTAGTAACAACAGATGCAGTGTGATCCAGGTCACACTGAGGTGGAAAAGAAGTCAGAAAATTTTGTTTCAAAACTTCAGGCAGATGAGAGAAAAAAACTAGCACATGGAAATAACTATGGATGGACACAATTATGTTTTAAGAGAGAATACCAAAGGGTTGAAAGCTCTGAGGAATCAAATTAATGACCTGGAAAACAAGCTCAAATTAAGAAACATCAGGTTAGGGGTGGATCCTTAGGGCCTGATGGTGACAAGAATAGAAAGATTTTTTTTTTAATGGATTGTGGAGGTGTTGGGGATGGATAATCCTTAATTCCCTCTGCAATATATCTCTGCTCATTGTATTTCTAGCAATGACAATCTGGTAACACCCATCATGATGTTTATCAAATGTGCAACATATTACAGATCCCACTGTAACTTTCAACTCATCTTCCTTTTCCAGACTCCAGCTCTGATTTTCTCAGTGGCTGCATGAGGGGCTAGTTCACAGACTGAAGGTACTCCATACTGACACCAAAATAAATAAAATGATGCCCAACCTTCTTGAAGGATTTTGAAATTAGTGTGCTATTTCATAACTTATTTTTGAACTTTATCTAAATTCATCTATATTATCCTCAAATTGTTTTCAGAAGCACACTGTGATTTTGATTCTTTGTTTATCCTAGTGCAAAGCAGAAAGAAGGACCTCATTTCAAAATCATAAAGGCACAAAACTGGTAACAGAAGGGAATTGGACTCTTTGTCTATTTATAGAATGGTAACCTTGTGACTCTATAATCAGAATCATTATTTATGTGGCACCTGTTTGATCAAGCATTATAGCCATGTCTGAAAGACACTCTGAAAGGCATAAACTATTGGATGGTGTGTCTGCTGAGACACAAAGCACATGTCTGAGACACTTGGAATGGTCACCCCTGGCAGTGCTGTACACAGGTAAAACAAAAAGGCAGTCTCACTATTTTGGTCAATAAAACTGGGAAATGTCTCTTATGGAAATGGTTTTAAAAAATTAATTCCAGGCAATCCAACGAATCCCACTTTTAGCAGGATTCTCTGTCCACAGAGGTTAAAGGTAATAGAGGCAAGAAAGAACATTGAAAGGAGGTTGAAGTCCTGCAGGCCATCAGAAGGAGGAATGAATCTCATCCAAACCCATGTGGATCCCCTTCCTCACAGATGGGAATAACAATGCTGTTATCACTTACACTGATGGGCTCTACAGCAAAGATATTTACAGAGCAGTTCAGTGAAAACCCTCCAGAATGTGATGTCAAAAACCCACTTACTCTTTAGTGCTGGTTATTCTGTGGTTGGGTATTGGAGAGATACAAGGTGGGAGCAGACAGGAAGCTGGGGGGTCCTCCAGGCGCTGCTTCTTGCTTTCCACAAAGGTATCCAGGCTTTCTGTCTGCTTTAACAAAAATGGTTAAAAGAGCATAAAATACCCAGAATTTATGCACAGCTTCACTGGCCACCCAGAGGACCTATGGCATCTCTGTATTTTTTTAGCAGCAGTTAAATTACTGGTCTAAGAGAAGTGAAAGTCACCTGAAATGAGGGTTAAATGTGCTCCAAACACATGGCATGAAGTTATATAACAAGTGACATAATTAGGAAGCAAAATGTCTCTTGTGCTAAAGTTATCTTCTGTAGTGCACTGGAATTTAATTAATAATTTAGATGCCATGACTTGATAGCACACCAAACCTTATTCAAGTAAATAGCTTTTACTCAATGACCTAATAGAAGTTGATGGGAAAACTTCTGTGAGTAAGTATTCCTCACAGGACTAGGAGTAGAGGACTGAGCTGGGGTAGTCATTAACAGCAACAGCTCTTTTGAAATTTGCTTTGGAAGGCTCCCTGATGCAGGACTTTGGTGCCTGAACTAGGATGATACAAGCAAAGCTGATTATTGCTCTGCCACTGCAACCTTCATATCAGTCTTTGAGCCCACTAGTAGATGGCTAAAATAAATCTTTTAATGGCACGATTTAGAAACACAAATTACTCTCTCCCTACCCTGGTTTAACTCTTGGTACACCCTTAAGTCATCCTAATTGGCTTGTTTCCCCTTGGGTAGCAGTGAACAATCACACTGCAAGTGAAGGGGCTGATTCAGACTCCAGCTTAGGTTAGCTGGAGGCCAGAGCAAGATTCCTCATTTTGTTACTTTCTGATTCAAACTCTCAGTCAAGGAAACCAGGAGGTTCCAACTTTCATATAACCCTCCCCCTTATTTTTCTTTCTTCCCTGGCAGCCCTGCAATTTTAGTTGCCAATACCAGTGTTTGAGTCAAGACTCCTTCTCCATGATATGGAAACTCCACTAAGGTACCCAGCAAGAATTATTTTTGGTATAATTAATATGCACCCTGGTGTACTTAGACGTACGTAAGTATGGACATTTATACATCCCTCTCCTCTTTTTTTCCTTCTTGCATCTCTGTAGTGTGCAGCTAGAATATAAATTGAATAAAAACCTGCTGAGTTTACTCATGTGATTATTTTCACTTAACTCTACAGGGAAGGAGCCAGTGCAGTGACTCATTTAGGCAGGGGTGTAGACCCTGTGTCTGCCTGGCATGGTCTGTCTTTGTCTTGCATTAATTCTCTCATACCACTGGACTCCTCAAAATTAGGATTTCAAGAACTCCACTAAAACAGACAGCTGAAGTCATACTAACAATGTTTTATAAAATTTGGGGTATAAAAAATTACACTCTGATGACTTTCCACAGGCAGACCAGAGTACAAGCATTTCAGCTGGAAAAACTGACTACAAAAAATTCATTTAGGATATAAAACCTCAGTTTCTTTTCTGAAAACACATTTTGTTTGAAGTGCAATGTCATATCCCACAAGGTAGGATACCCTTGGGCTCAAATAACATAAAACACATAATAAAACATGATGCCTTCAGTCAAAATATATTTGGTTTTTTTCAGGTAGCTGTGCAGAGAAAGCAGCTAGTTAAGGAAATTATATTTCTATGAATCATATTTGTTCATACCACAAAACAATATAAAAACTAAATTCACCAGGAGCATAAGCAAGCACCATTCCACTGGCTTTGATGAAGCCTGTTTAAACCAGTGGTGAAAAGACCTTAATTCTGCAGACAATAAACCCATTCCTTCCAAACAGGAGTCACATTTTCTGAGTATGGCTGAAACTGTTCTAATATGAAATCATCACTTTCTGCAGATTACAGAACACTGGAAACTAACAGGTGAGTCAGCAAATACAGAGAAAAAGCTTGCGAGAAAAATCTCAAAAAATACATTGTTTATTGATTTTGTCAGCTGGGGTTTGCTTTTTACCAGTTTCTGATGTTAATTTGGAGTGCACTTGTAAGTGTCTGTCCTTTGTAAAACCAATAGAGCCTCAGTGCTGTGCTGCCTCCTCACAGCCCAGCTGCAGGTGCAGTGAGGAATCACTGCCTCTGGTCCTGACCTCCAGGGTGCTCAGAAACACAAGTGTTTTCCTTTGAACAATGAAAATCACTTACCTTGTGTTTCCTTTTGGATTTTGTGGAGGGTTTTTCAGCTGCTGGGGTAGGGGACTCTCGAGATGGTCGCCTGTGTTTCACATTTGCCTCTCTGGGTTCACTTTTCACAGACGCCGTCTCAAAAGTTTCCTGTCCAGGTATCCTGGAGAGTAAACTAAGGTCTATTTTCACCCACAGAGATTTGAGCTCTTCATATTCTCTCAGTGGGGACAGAAGTTCATTTTGTACGATTGGGATGGGAGAAAAGAGCTGCTCCTCCAGGTCGTTGCTGGTCTGGTCAATGGAAGTGTTGCTGCCATTGCTGGTTAAGCTACTTACACTGAGGATGTTACTGCCAGAGTCCTTCACTTTGACACCACTGCCAGAGCCAGTGCAGGCTGGCAGCACCTTGGCCTGCAAGCTCTCCTCCTGGTCTGTGTTGGAGTCAGAAGTGGAAGAATCAGTTTCAATGAACTCCCGGGACTTTGGGACGATTTTGCTGGGGCCTCTGTACTTTTTCTTCTCTGAAGTGAGGCCGGTGCTAGTTCGTGGCTCTTTCCTTGGAGCTGTCTTCCCAACTGCTGCTTTAGTTCGAACCTTTGGCTGCTCGGGGGGTTCCTGTGTGTCTTTTTCTTTGGGAGTGTTGCTGGTATTATTTGGTTTGGGCCAGTTATACTCTTCTACACTGGAAGTCCTTTCTACCTTTTTGGGTTGCTTTTTCCCAGTAGTCCTTTGTGAAGTTGGCTCATTATGAGCTGGTGACTTCTGCTTGGAGCTTTTTGCCTCTGGGGTTTTCTGGGCAACCCGTGGTTTGGCTTTCTCTCGGATGGGACTAAGGATCGCCCGGTCTTTGGAATCTGTCGGGGGCAGGCTGCTGTTGAGCTTCCCTTTGTTTGGCCCCTCAGCCTGCTGGCTGCTCTGGGCCTGGGAGCTGCTCTCACTGTGAGGCTCATTTTGATTGTTGATGATGGTCTTGTTGTGGGGGTTCACCTTATTTAGCCACTTGTCCAGCTGCCATTTGTTTGTGGAGGGGGGTTCGGGCTGTGGATTGAAGGATGACAAAGAACAAATCTCAGACAGAAGCAGTGCTTTTCCCTTTAAAAGAGAACTTTTTTTTAATGTACCCTTTTATTTCAGTCAACTAGTGGTGACTGCTAGTTTTATGGGAGTATTTATGGAGTATTTATAGTTAATTAGGCTTCCTTATCTGGTTTACAATGTGGCCCTGGAGAAATTTAATACAACTAAAAAGTTTAGCTAGTCCCCAAAGAGATACTTTTGTCATGTTGCTTTTCCTTAGTCCCAGCTGAATACTATGTCAATAAAATCTTCTCTAGCTACTGGCAAAAATCTAAATATTCCTTTAAAGCAACTCAAATGTAGGCCAGAAAGATTCTTCCAAAAGCTAGGATGAGTATCTGGGTCACTCATGTCAAACAGCAAAGGGAAAAGGAGCCAACAGCATCAAACAACACAGAACTCCAACCTACCCCTACCAGGGAGTGGGGCTTTGCTCCCCACCATGCCTCCCCCTCAGGGGAGAGCAGAGAGGGTCTCACCTCTGGCGTGGCACTGCGGGACTCCTCGTTGCACTCACTGTCACTGGAGCTGCTCTCGCTGTCGGAGTCGGACTCGGAGCTGCTCTCGGACTCGCTGGAGCTGCCGGAGCCGCCGCTGGAGTGGGCCAAGCCTGGGGCGTGTGCCACTGGCACTGGCAGGCTGCTGTGGGGACAAGAGACTCCCTTAGTGTCCTCCTGGCTGTCTGCAAGCCCACTCACACCAAATGTCCTCAGTGTCACCTCCCTGTCCTGCAGTGCAGACCCACAAGAGCTCCAGTGGCTGTGCCACCAGCACTGGCAGGCTGCTGTGGGGACAAGACCCTCCCTTAGCGTGCTCCTGGCTGTCTACAAGCCAGTGAAGTCCATTCACCTTGAATGTCCTCAGTGTCACCTCCCTGCCTGGACTGCAGACCCACAGACCCAATGGCAAGCCAGGGGTGTGTGCCACCAGCACTGGCAGGCTGCTGTGGGGACAAGAGCCCCTCTTAGTGTCCTCCTGGCTGTCTGCAGCCCATTCACAACAAATGTCATCAGTGTCACCTCCCTGTCCTGCAGTGCAGACCCCTGAGAGCTCCAGTGACATGTGCCACCACCACTGGCAGGCTGCTGCAGGGACAAGAGCCTCTCTTAGTGAGCTCCTGGCTGTCTGTAAGCCCATTCACCCCAAGTGTCCTCAGTGTCACCTCCCTGTCCTGCAGTGCAGAGCCATGAGAGCTCCAGTGGTGTGTGCCACCAGCACTGGCAGGGACAAGATCCTCCCTTAGAGTCCTCCTGGCTGTTTGCAGCCCATTCACCCCAAGTGTCCTCAGTGTCACCTCCCTGTCCTGCCGTGCAGACCCTCAGACCCACTGCAGAGAGCTCCAGGGGCTGTGCCACCATGGAGCCACCAGAGGAGCTGGTTAGTGACCCATGGGACACATTGATTATGTTAATAACATTACCATCATCACCACCCTCCAGTGAGAAACGCTTCAGTGTCACAAGCCCCAGCTTATTAGGCCGATGACTGCAAAAACTAACAATCACACCTAAATAATTCATCTATGGAATCATGGTTTCTTCATTTTTTGCCAGTTCATTTATAATTTATGATCAAAGGAAGGACATCAGGCAACTTATATTGGAGAGGACATTTTAAAAATTAATTTTAATGAATACTTTTACGCTGCAGTGTACAAAAACTACGTACTTTTGACAAGTCTCCAGGGAGTGCCCGAGAATTTTTTATTTATAGCTTTTTTCCCTCTCATATTTATGATAATGCAGTGAGAAAATAGCATTCATGCTGAAAATAAGCTTCTCTGTGAAATCTATTTTTCTGTGTGTTCAACTGTCCTCCAAGATGTATTTATTAGCAGTGCACTGTGTGTCATTGTTTCTTCTCAGCATTTGTTTCTAATCTGAGAGGTCAGATGACCCCAGCTTTTAGCACTACACAATTCTGCCAGTCTGAGTCTTTATAAACTCATCTTTAATTTCAACTTTTTTTGTCAGGGAGATAACCATAAGGTTATATGTCTCTTCAGCTGATCTATACAGGGACTTTTTGATGATTGATTTTAAATTTGTGAAGCTGACAAAGCAAAGTGTTTGAAAATTGACACCATTTGCTAGTACGCCTTTATGGATATTCAATACTTCACCTTAATATATCATACACTGTGTGTGTCCCATATTGAGTGATTCAGAGATGCCTATGAGGTATAGTATAGTTTTGCCTCTGTTTTTATCTGCTTTTCTGTTTTCCTCCAAGAAGGATTCAACCAAGCTAGGTACATGATGCTGCTGTACGCTACAATGACACAAAGACTTTGATTTCAAAAGGCTGAAAATGATTACTTTATTCTTGGGATGTGTTTCCTTTTTTATACTATTCTACACAGGCCAGTTTGATTGGTGACAAGAAGACAAACTTCTTTAATCACACTGGTCAGACTAGAGGGACATCAAGAAGAAGTCCCTCCTAGAGAAAAAATGTAAACCAAGTTACAGTTACCAAAACATGTCTCTTGTTTACAGAAAATTCCTTGGGAAAGGAATTTCAGAAAACCAGAACATCTTAGGCACAAACCAGGGCTACAGGTACATGCTTTCCTTCCCTTTCCAACCAAGATGCTCTGTGCATCAAGATGCCCTCTTAAAAAAACACACTAACCAAGAAACTGGGAAAGCCAGAGGAAAAAAAAAACCCAAAAAAGAAAAGCCAGAACAAACTGATGTGTGACCCTGCCTCTGCTAGAACCTTTACAAGCATTGCCATTGGCCCCTGTGACAATAATAGATGGACTTTAATTTTCTCCTTGCACTGAGCTACTTTCTCTCCCTCCTTGTTGGTAAAACCTATCGCCTGCGCCACGGTTGGTAACAAAACTGTCTCTTTGAGCCTTGCAATGGCCCTACAGTGCCCATTGACAAAACAGCTTGGTGCTTTAGGGTGCATTAATGAAACAAAATTACTCACTTGGGTAATTGCTACAGATCACTAACTTTGTTGCTCATTAAGTCCATGCACTTTTTTTAATTTTTTTTTTTTAATTCTTCCAGCGGCTCCTTACTCAACTGACTCAAGTGGAGATACTTAGAAAATTTCAACGGGATGTAAAAGGCAATTCAAAGAAAAGATGATGAAAACACACAGGCATTTTCAAAATTATTATAGAAAACTAACCACTGCTGAATTAAAATGGATCTTACATTTTGTATTTAATAAAATAATTTTTGGAAACTGTTTGTTTTTCTTCCTTTATCCCACCTCAAGAAAGTGAAAGAAAACACATTTTTCATGCATTTTTTTTTTACAGAAAACAAGGAAACAGAAAAGTGGAGAAAAAGGAAATGTGTTCATAGGGGTGTTTGCCTTTCTCATCAATATCTTGTAGTTCTCTTCTATATCTTGTATTTTCTACTTGGAAAACACTAATAGTAGATGAAAACTGAGCTTTTGTGTTTCATTACAAATATCTCCAAGAAGAATAAAATAGAAAACATCACAAGGATTCCCAGACTGAGGAGGCAAACATGACAATTCCATTCTACAATGCCAGAATGAAGCACCACCCTTGGAAAAAAAGTGTTACTTATGGAATTATCAGAAGACTGAAGTTTTAAATTAAAAACTTAAAACCTTAAATTTAACCTAAATCTCAGAGCTTCTCTGGAGTGGTTTGTGCCCAGAGAGAGGGGTGTGTGTGGGGCTGCACACACATCTGTGCACATCTGCCTAAGGACATGCTCTGCTCTCGTTAAGACAACTGATGTAAAGAATAACACCTCTTATATTAGATCAAAGGAGGGAAAGGCAGTGCCCCAGCCAGACCTTTCCTGCCTTGAAACACAACTCACCTCTCCTGGCACGCTGTAACTCTAACACTGTAGCTGGGATGTGCTCACAAAATAACAGGAGTTGTTCTGGAGCAGAACCGCAACTGTCTGACAAAGAACTCAAAGGGCAGGAATAAAACCATGGAAATACATAGCAGCTCCAACCTGGCCTTATTTTCTTTCTTTCTGCACACCAGCCTCAGAAAAAAGCTACCATGTGCCAAGCATTACTGAGTAACAGAGCTCAGCAAGCATGCAGGAACCAGACAGGCTCAAAACAATGTTTTTCATACAAAACACAATGAGGTCATATTTGTCTTTCATCTGGGATAATAAAATTATGCCTTGGCTACACCGGGCAGTTTCATGCTGAAGGCATCATTGCTGATCCTCATTACTAAAGTAGAAGCATTCATTTTCATCATGTACTTTGGGTTGAGAGCAACTGTGTATGCCCTGCAAAACAATCAGATAAGACCCAAAATGTCTTTCCCAGCATCTCACCATACTAAAGATAGATCTTGTACACAGCTACAAGCACAATCAACTTCTTACAGTGCAGTTCAGCAGAGAAGAAAAAGGTATACAGACATTTCACAAACAAACAAACAAAAAGTATTTTAAAAGAGCATAAAAAATAAATCTTTGCTTCCAATAAAGTAAGTTTAGTAGATATTCTGGATTGCCTTTTGTGATTTTTTTTCCTTAAATAAAATGCATCTTAGTTTAAAAATACTTGTTTTGCACTCTTTCCAGAGATTTCTGCAGATTTAAAGTTCAATCATGTTTTGAAAGACGTTGAGCTAGATTCTGCAATTCAAGCAGCTGTTATACAAATAAACTGGGCTTCCTCACATGGGTTTCAACTGCATGAACTGGGGGTTGCCTCTTGAAGAGACTTTCAAAGCAAGCTTTGTTATGTTGCTAAGATCCAGACAAGGAATGCCAGTCCAGACAAGGTTTAAAATGGATTTAAAGCATTTTATCATCAGACACAAGTCCTCAAAATGACTAAAGGGGGCAGGAAGGACTGATATTTGAAACTATTGAATTTTTATTTCCCAGCAGGAGATGAGCACTCATATTGTTCCTCAGTGTTTGGGTGGACAACGTTTTTACTTCACGTGAACTGAAAAATAAATTTAATAAAAACAATGCTGCACAATGGAACACAGCATTGTTTGGGTAAATAACACTTAGAAGAAAAGCCAGTTCATTATTATCACTTGAGATTGGAGGCCCCTACTGAGACCAGTGACCTGCTGTGCTGGATCTGTGTAAATACATGATGAGGCACAGTCCTTGGGCCAAAGAGCTTGGAGTGCAAACACACAAAGCAAACAGCAGAGGTATTACAGTCATCCTCATACTCAGTGTGGGCCTGTCACACTCTCTGAGTGCAAGGCCTCTCTGCAGCTAATAGAAACATCAGTTTTGCCCTCCTTTTAAGTTTGTTCTCCTCGTTTTCCAAGCCCTGTGCTCAGCACTGGAGCTGAATCCTGCAGGGTTCTGCCCTGACCCAGAGCCCCGGCCAGGTTGGGAGCAAAGATGTGAAATGACTCTGCAGGGAGACCCCTGTGACTCAGGACAGCTGGATCAGAGGCTGCTCACCCCTCTCCTGAGGAGCCCCTCCTGTGCTGGGGAGAGGAGAGCCCTGTAGTGACACCCACACTGCAGAGGTCACCACGACGATGTCTCCAAGCCCTCTGTCCCTTGCAGAGGTCACCACAAACACACATCTCCAAGCCCTCTGTCCCTTGCTGAGGTCACCACAACCATGTCTCCAAGCCCTCTGTCCCTTGCAGAGCTCACCACAACCACATTTTTTAGCTGCCTGCAGACTGCTAAGCTGGCACCCTTTCCTGACAGAGGAGACCTGCACATCTGGAAGCCAGCTGGAAGGAAGCTCTTCTGCAGCACCTTCACCCATCTCCCTTCCTGTGCTTTTGCAGCACAAATGTTTCCCCAGCCCCTGATAACTGTGCACAGCATGGCCACAAGGTATGAGATGAGAAATGCCTTGAAGGAGGGGACAAACACCAGTACCACCAGCACCCAGAGTATTTTTCAGCTCTTGCTGAGCTCAAATAACTACAAAGCAGCTGAGTTGTGTGGCTGCTGATGGCTCCTGGTGAGGAGCTGCCTTCACCTCATCACACACCAACCATCTTTCTGTCACTGGTACAGGTGATGTGCCCAAATCACCCTGAAGCTTGTCTGCTTTTTAATTCATGGGTTAATTTTCCAAAGCCAATTAAAGCAGACATGGCATTATTATGTGTCTGGATCGTTATGCTGCACAGAGAACCAAAGGCCTGATATGTGGCTTATACTTTTTCTGTTCTTGTCATCTGGACTATTATACTATTTTCAACATATAATTTATTCTACTGCTGTTATAAATGATCTTCAAAATTAAACCTGGTAGCTACAACAAAGATAATGTGAAATACTCCAACTCATTAACCTCTAATAAGAAAAATAATAAACTTCTAACCTTGTAAATACAGATGTTAAAAAAAAAGGTATAATTCAGACCACAGCAGTAAAACTCATCAAGGAACAAAACTTCCTAACAAGTCCTTAGCTATCTCCCTGAACCTTTCCCCAATTAGATGTGGTCATGTTAATTGCTGTGAGGAGAATTTGGCAAATAGATGGTGCTCTCCAACAATAGGTTTATTCATTCTGACCCTTCCTTTTTAGGGTAATGATGAATTGGCCACTTGTTTCACTGCTCTGCTCAGAACCCAAAATGTAAACTTAGAGAAAGCAGGACGTTGCTGGGCAGTGGGAAATTGTAGATGGGGACTGACCAGTGAGTCAACAGCACATCCATGCTGGCAATGTATTTCCATTAGAAGCAGCACTCTACAAAGGTTGCTTTACTGCACAAGCCTATATTTAGGGGAAATTCAACCCATGGAATCTGGAAAGGGCAAGGTCCATGCTGGAAAACTGACTACAGACTTGACAGAGTGGTTGATCTTCCTGTTGAGGCACCGGATTGGGACTGAGATGAATTTTGCTTTTTGTCTGAGAAGAAAATAAGTCTGTGCATCAGTTCCTGCTGAGTAAAAGAGAGGCTGTGTGGCCTACCCTTAATCTGGCTTGTCTATTTAAAATGCAAATTCCTGAGAACAAAGGGGCTGATTGCACAGGGCACTGAAAATTGGGCTCCCAGCTCTGAGCAGGACTTCTGTGCACTCAACCACACCAAGCAGACAGCAACACTTGCTCTTATTTGGATACTGTTGTTGTCCCACTCTCTACACTTTATTTGAAGAGACAGAGAAACAAACCCTCTCAAGTTGTTCAGAAGCCAGCCCAATCTCTCCTTTGGGAATATTTCTACAGAAAAACTGCAAACCTGATGGTCATTACTTGGAGTTGCTGGACTCACTGAATTCTGCATACAAAAGGCTGTTTCATTATTCTAGCAGATAATAATAGTGCAGTACCTAGCAGATTAATATTTAGTGTCAGAATTTAATACCATAACTGTTCAATAACTAAGTTTTATTTCACTTCTATTCTTACACCATTATCAGGAAGTAATATTCTCTTCTAATTTGAAAGGGAGCTGCCATTTTTTTTTTTTTTTAATAATGAATTGTTCATATTTTTATCTTCAAACTTATATATGCCTGCCATTAGATTGCTTTTTAAAGAGAAGGATTGCTCTGGATGATTTGTTCACTGTCTTTCCATTGGTTGGTGTTAAATTATTTAACACCAGGCTGGTAGGATTCAAATCTGAACCCTCAAAGACTGGGTTGACACAGGAACTGAAAACGTGTATCAAGGCTTTTAAAATATTAATCAGCACCCAGGTCAATGAAATGAAATAAGGTGTGGAAATTGTTGCTTCAGCTAACATTAGCACGGGTAGTAAGACATCACTTATGATGGCTCTCTCATGTCAAAACACATGGAAAGGGAAAACCTCTCTAATATGTTATTCAGGATGTGGCAGCTGATCTGCCTGTATCAATCCTGAGCACTGTAATGCAAGTAGGAGCTCTGATTTATTTTGAGGGGGAGGGTAATTTACAAGATGTTGTATGTAAAAAGCCACAGTCTCGTTTTACTGTGTTCAAAAGTAACTGTTTTAATCAAAGACTGTTTATAACGAGGTTGATAGAGTTACTGAAACAGATCTTTTTCATATACATATAACCCTTTTATACTTCCAGCTTTAAAGACCATAAAAAAGGATAGTAAAGATGAAAGAAATAAAAAGAATGACAGAGCTAACTCCTATGAGCCACAATCTATGTCAAAGCAGAACTAAAGTGATTGACAGCTTGCATTAGTAATGAATAGAGTGGGAAAAAGCTGCCAAGAATCCATAACAAGGTCAAAGCCTTCCAATAAAGAATTACATTAGCCACAAATCCTAGGTGGAACTGTGCATATACATCTGCAAAGTGACTTTAACCACGGCACTGTTTCTACAGTCCTGTTCTCACTCTTTCTCAGTTTTTGTTCCTGGGCTTCAGTGAATTCTGACTCCATCACACCTGTGATAAAGAACAGGTGTAACATGTCCAACTATGACATTATAAAAAAAAAACAAACAGAAGAGAAGGAATTTTAATGCCACATCTCTAGTGGTGCACATAAAAAACTTTCTGAACTATTGGTATGGTAATCACTCTCCTTCCAATATCACAGTGCTGTTATACACACTTGATGTGGAAGAGAAGGGGATTTTGCATATTAAAAGCAATATTGTATCCATGATTCCTGCATGCATCACTCTGCTCACCTCAGAGTTTAGAAACAATTTTGTGAGTGTGATATTATTCAGGGAATGCAATGTATGTAGGCTTTTTGATGTACAATATTTTAGTGAATAGATTCAAGTGTCAGAGAGCGTTATTTGTACTGTGCCCTGATGTGCTGCTATTTGCCTGGCATCTGGAAGAACAAGAATACTCTCTCTTACTGTGAGACTCCAAAGGGTCTCATTTGATATAAATGGAACCACTTTATTATATCAATATTGCCCCACTGAATCAAGCCAGATATGAAGATTGATACAAAGAAACTTCTTTATTTTCCGCAAAGGAAATCCTGGAGTGCTGCATCTTTCAGTGCACTTTGTGAATCTTCTGTGGAAGTGCAGAAGCACACATTCCCCCCTCTACAGTTCACAATTTCAAGTGAACATAAAATGGTTTTTTTGAGGAGTCAGTTATTTACACTTTGATTATATTACAGCAGAAAGTCCAAGTGTGGTCACGAAAAAAACCATCCAAAGTGAACCTCTAAAAGCAAAGTCTTGTATTTTTTCTCATTCATGTATGGCAGAAACTTGGGCACGTTCTAAATGAACTACTCTTCTCATCCTAACTCAGTTCTGCTTCAGTTCTGACTGAAAACAGGATCCCACTTGCAGAGAGAGCCCAGTGGGAGGAGGACTGCAGGCTCTGGGACCAAACCACACTGGTGCAGATGGATCCACATGACACCTCCAACTCCTCAACGTTTCCAGTCTCATCTGTTAGCTGAGGAAAGCTAATTTTACTATGCTGAGCAACCAAGAAGTAAGAAAACACTAGAAAGTTGGAGTGTTTTTTTTTTTTTTTCATGTAAAACAACCCCTCTGAGCTTGAAAAGGTGCCAAAAGGCATATCTTGATTTTCCAAAGCTTTGTGGCACACAGGCAGTCCTTTACACCTGAGCACTGAACAAGTGTCCCAACGTGAGCTCATGAAACCATGGGAGGATTTCCTCTCCACGGGAATCCCTTGGGAGCAGATCAGCAGTACAACCAGTTTCAGACCAGAGCAAAGGGGAAGGAATTGGGAACACAAGCCAGAGGAGGGAAAAAAGCCTGTTGCAGGATGTTAAAGCTTATTTAGAAAAGACCCAAGACTGCTCCAACTGTAGTTATTGTCAGGAGCACGATGATTAAAACAAGCAATACAGAAAGGGGCAGAGATAAAAACTGAGTATAATCACAACAAATTGGGCAATATTCTACTAAATGAGCTTCAGCTGCTCACAAACCCCATGCATTATGCACTGCAGAAAGCATGAAACAGCAGGATTGGTGCCACAGGCATGGTTGGTCACAGGCACGAACTCAAATGACTGAGGCACAAATAATCCACCTCTGTGGAGATGACTGCTGCACCTTTGTAGAGGGAGACAGCCCTGTGGTTACAGAACCAGCCCCACATTTCAGAATATTGGTTCAATTCCTGTGTCTCCCTGGGATTCAATGGGCAAAATAATTGAATTCCTGGCACTTTCCCCTGTTATTAATACATACAGTATTGTGAGACTCCCAGCATATTTACGTTTGTCAGATTGAATTTGTAATAACAGGGACCACAGAAGTACACAGGCACTCATGAAAACCACAAGTAGACACTTTGTTTCACTGCTACTGCCATAACAGTAAAAAGGAATCATCATTATTAATAATGGGCAATTACTCTGCAATAGTTTTTAAAGAAGTATTCCTAAAGGCACATGATGAATTTATGGCACACCACCAGAGCCTTTCATGGATATAAAGATGTACTTCAGCACACATGACTTGTTTTTTGAACAAGGAGAAAGCTGTCTAGTAAAATATTAATAAAGCTGAATGCTGAAACATAGGTGTCTTCCTTACAATTCATTTTAAAATGGGGTAAAAGGCTCCATTTGGAGTGAAAACCTTAACCTTTTGTATATTTCTGTTTAATATCATCTCTTTTTAATGCTGCTGATTTTAGACAGTTACATAATACTTTGCTTTATAGACTTAAAAAAAGGTATCAAATCTGCTTAGGATTAAATATCATCTTGAAGGATCTAATGTTAAGAGCAGAGCTAAATCGTTAAGCAGCATCCACCCTTAATTATGACATACTATTAAGGAAAAAAAAGGTGCTTCTCTGAGTGATGAATGGACGTGAAGATCCTTCACAACATTCACTATAAATCACAAAAGACCATTAATAAACAGTCAGAAAAAAAAAAATGACAGTTGCTACAAGTATCTGCTCTCATACTTTGCCTAATACTATCACTGTCATGTTTAAATCTTAAATCTTTGACACGAAAACCCTTTAAGTCAAAAAGGCTCATCTATTTTAAACAGAATTTTCTATGCTTGTTATTTTGAATGACAGCAAAAGGAAACAGAGAATCTTTAATTCCGCAACCTTATCTGGCTGAAAAAATCTTTCCTCTCAGCCTTTTACATCAACCCCAAAATAAAAGGAAGATCCTGATAGCTTCTGCACTTCCTTGCTGGGGTTTGTGGGCAAACAGAGCTCCATGTCTGCCAGAGGGAGCTGGTGGTGCTCAGCACCACTTGACTCTGTGGGAGCCAAGTCAAAACACTGCAAACACAGGGACTGCACTGCCTGCGTGCAGGATGAGGACAAGCGTGGAGCCAGCTTTCACTCAGACAGGAAAGAGTAACTGGGACTGCCAGAATTAACACTGGATGCCTTCCTGAAGTGCCACACTGCCTGCTCTCTTAACACTGGCTGAGGAACTGGGGTGCC
The DNA here is from genome assembly GCA_037834095.1 of Argya squamiceps. Classification (NCBI taxonomy): domain Eukaryota; kingdom Metazoa; phylum Chordata; class Aves; order Passeriformes; family Leiothrichidae; genus Argya; species Argya squamiceps. The sequence continues at coordinate 12,587,715 of JBBMKD010000194.1, forward strand.
TGGCAGAGGCACTTAACATCTGCCTGGGAGTGGGCAAACACTGCATTCCCCAAGAGGGCTCCAGGAAAAGAGTGACCATAATCCTGAGCATAAAGTGGGTTTTGTCAAGGGAGTGCTGAAAAACACTAAATACGGACAAAATTATTTAGATCTTTAGGATTAGTTATATTATTTTTTTTTCCTTAAAAACCTTCCACCGAAGATGCTTTCTTTCGGGACATTTATGTTCCTGAGTGACCAAAAATGGACTTTCCAACATTACCACCATCCATTTTCCCCAGACCCAAGAAGGGTTATTGTAGCAGCCATGATTTGTTGAAGGTCTGCCAACCAGCAAAGGTCAGGAAAACCCAACCCCCTCATGGATACAGATGTAAATAGGCAAAGTTTGATCTCTCTTGCACTTTATATTGTTTTCCACTTGATAATCATTCCCTTAGTAAGGTGCAAATGTCTCCTTCACACATCTGCCCAGAGAGCCTCAATCTCTTAATGTTCTAGTGTGGCATGGAGGTTACTGATTACATGAAACTCCTTTGCTTGTTAATGACAAAAATCAGCAGCAAGATGTCACTCTGCCAGCAGGGAAGTGGAGAACTAGTGACTTATTTTCAGCACTACACTTAAAGAACACCCCACCCTCTCACAATCTACCTGCAGTATTTGGGATATCACAGGCAATAAAAGCTACATTAATGAAGGACAATGCTCCAAAGTCAGCCCCTGCAGCAGATGGCAACACAAATGGCCCAAGGTTGAGCACAACCAATTGCTTCAACATCAAGGTCTGAGGTGAGCACCATCAGTGCTTGCATCCCTGAAAATAAGCAGGAGAGACACAGACACTGGGCTGGGGCTAAAAAGCTCGCCCTGAATTCCAGATCAGTACTAAGCCTGATCTTGTGCAGTAATAACACTGCTTGGCTGATTACTTGTTTTTTTTTTACAGAGCAAAACCTACCATGCCAGTCAGTAAATTCAGCTGATGCCTCCAACACACTGGAGCAGTTCAGCATCTATTCACTGCTTTGCTTCCTCTTTTGCTTTTTAAGTAAAGCAACATCCCTAAATGTTTTTATGACTGCTCTGTGCAGAGACTGCTGAGAGAAAACGTAGTGTGGCAGCATGTTCCTCCCACCACAGCCAGGCTGGATTCCTGCACCAACAGACTGTCAATTCGAGTTTGACATGGGCAAAGTTTTGAAGCTGAAAGCTCTACTTGTGAGTTTGGAAGTGGAGAGGCTGTTATTTTTGAATCTGAATTCATAAAACATCGCTTAACGTCTAGGTTACAGATGGACTCAGGATCCCACACTTGGCTCCCGGGTGTAGATAACTCACACTGCATATCTGGGGTTTGGGTTCAAGCCCATCTTAAATGTAAGTTTAGAAGGAAAGAAATACATGCAAACAGCAGGCAAATTATAAAGGCACTGCCAGCTGTTTTCTTCCCCTTACAAGGCCGTTTCTGAGAAAGCAAAGTGTTTTTTTAAGTATAGGGTGGGATATGGGAGTGATGACAAGCTGGTATCCCCGAGTTCAATGTGAACCTGACATTCTCAAGTTTAGGGTGCCTCTTGTTCCTGACACATGCTTTCCTAGGCCTCTGAGGCTACATTCTTTATTAAGTTTGTTCAGAAAGGGAACAGTGTGCTCACAACCCTTTTTTTGGATCTCTCCTTGAAAAATATCTGTGTTCTATCTGTGCTTTAATGACAGCCCGCTGCTCATTTTCCAGGAAAATCCATGCCAAAAGTCAGAATAACACTTAACTCACAGGCTGGTATCCACAGAGCTGGCCTTGCAGGTCATGTTCCCAACTGAGTAATGGACTCATTACATTATCCCTGGCGAGCCTTGCAGGTTGGAATTTTCAGACAAAAGCAAACAAAATCAACTTTTGTTTTGCGACTTGATTATTTTTTAATGCCACAGCTTATTCATTTTGGTTTATTAATTTGTTGGTCCAATGGTTTTTATGTGCTGCAATTCAGAGTGGGTCTTTCTCTAGTACCATGTTTTATATAGATATGGGAAATGAAATGTAAGTCTGATACAATTATGGTTGTGTGCCGTGCAAGACAATAGCGTAAACACGACGACAGCCTGGAAAGCTGCTTAGCAAAATGATCTTAATATACAAGGCAGTGTGAAAATGTAAAAAGAATCTATAATGACAACAAAGATTAGCCATTTGCTCTCTAACCTTATTTACAGAAGCAATCAGAGGTATTCAGGTCGAGTTAATGACCCTGTCTCCAATTAATTCAATTGTCTACAAACAACACTGATGCAGTGGTTGTCTCGGAGTCTGCCACATAGTCTCTGAGGGAATACATAAGACTCCATTAAAAGTGACAATAATAATGCATTTATTACTGTAACACTATTGTATTATAAATAAATTCCTGATGTTAAATTATGCTCCACGCTTTAACAGAAATTCAATTACTGAAATAATAAAAAAGATGGTGTATTTGCCAAGTGCACGGACTATAATTTGGCTGCTTAGTTACCAGCAGTTGGCTGTTTTGCAATTTCTTGTTCATGGAGTATTTCTTTTGAATAAACGCCAGACTTTTTCATACAAATTTCATGAACAAGTTGCAAAATGAAATTTTGAGCTTTTGAATCCAATTATGAAAGACATAACTAAATCCATTATTGAAAAAAATATTCTTGAAAGCCCTTCTTGCCGTTGTTCAGCTCTGTGTAGTAATTGAGGTAAGCACAGGTGCTGTTCATTATGGGCCATTGTGCACCATCTGAATTCTGGGAACTGAGGAATTCAGAGGGTTTCAGCTCTGTTTGTGTGAATAACAAACAGGCCTGATTCCGAGGTTGTTTGTACAAGCTTGCACATCGCTCTTCTGGGACTCCTAAGACACCTGCTTACCCTTTGGAAGCCAAAACAGTATCATTTATGTTCTGGCTATTCTACAGTGAATTTTTGCAGAAGCAACGTATTTCTCCACCCCTCTTCCTGCAGGCTGCTGTCAATGGTGGAAGTAGGAACAAAAGAAAACAAAGGATGAAACCATTATCTACTGGGGACAAGAAGCCTCTTTTTGGCTTGATGAGATTCAGGCAGGGAAAACCTCATGAAAAAAGAACTGCTTCTCACACTTAGCATCATTCCCCACTCTCAACCAGTTTCCTGTGGTAGGCTGTTAAGCATAAAATAGAATTTTTTTTTTCTCCTAACACCAACCTGTATTCTCTCTTTGGGGTTTGGCCATGTATTTATCATGCTAATGCCTCTCCTACTGCCTTCAGATGTTTTACAGGGAATACACCAAGAGGTGCAGGCACCTTGCAAATGAAAAACTGCTGACAGTCTTGCTGTTGGATCCCACAGGTGCCTGCAGCCATATGGCAGCGTGTTTGTGGGTCTTGGCTCTTCCAGGATGACAAACTCTCACCTCTGCGTATTTCAAAATGTGCTGTCTCAACCATATATTTCTGGTGACAGTGATTATTTACTCTGCACTTTTATTTGTTGATATATTGCTAGTACTTATCAGCAGAGATGTTATCCAAACATCTGGGGATGGAGTATGTGGAGAGCAGCTGCCAGGCAGCCCAAAGGAAGGAATCATGGAGGGGAAGTTCCTCCAGTCTCAGTGTTAAAGGTTTTTTTTTTTACCCCTCCTTACACTGATTGCAGAGCAACTAAAACTGCCTCAGTTCAGGTACTCCTGGGAATATATTGAGCTGTTAGGAGATGCTATCAGACTACACTCTGCAGAGGTCAGCAGGCACAAGAATTCCTTGAGCACGTCAAAGATTCAGCTATAATTCAACACCTGCAACGTGATTTCTCAAAACTCGCAGCGACCAAAGTTAGATGAGTTATTCTCTGAATTAACCTCTGTCACAAGCCATGTACAATTACAGCAGCAAGTCTCAGTGCCACCTGAAGGTCAAGTTGAGACCTGGGAACAGAAAACAATACCATACAACAAACAAAAAATTTAAGAAAGGCAACTGTTTTCCTGAGCTTCAGGAAAAAACAGGTGTTCAGGAAAGAAGGCTTGGGATTTCAGTGGGCTGACGACCACAACAGAAACGGCTGGCAACACTGGAGAGGACCATATTTACATAGGATAAACCTACAGACTTCTAAAGGATGTTGAGCTGGCAGTGAGGGACAAAGTGGCATCCCATTCACAGAGTCTGAGTCAGTGATGAATGGCAGAATCCTCCTCCAGCCAGGGAACCAGAAGGAATCTGAGCAGAAGCAGATTAATTCCTTCCAGAGGTGTGGTCAATTAGCCACACATGGATAAAGGAAAAGGAGAATGAAAAGGAAAAGGAGAAAGAAAAAAACAATGAAGAATAGAAGTAGGAAAAGAAAGAAAAGGAGGAGGAGGAGGATGAAGAAGCTGAAGGAAGCTGAGAGCATTCACCAGCCCAAATCCACTTCAGGAACTTGAGGTGAAGGCAATATTAGCACAGCAGATGGAATTAAGTTCAACAGCAAAACAACATATGCAAGGATGAGAAACAAAAGGAGTTTTGTTGGGGAAGGTGGAGACCAAAATTATGTTGGACTTCAAGCTCCAAGTCTAACATGGAGACAGGCTCCAAGAGCAACCACAAAGCTACAGAGTTTATATACAGGTACTGTTTTTCCCTGGGGGTGTGCCATGTTGTAATACACTGCTGTCAATTATTTGGGGTTTGGGCTGCAAATTGTAAGCAAGCAGTAAACTGAACTCCCAGAAAATGCATCAACTCTGAGAGAAATCAACTCTGAGAGACCAAATCTCTGGGACTGGGTACAGTCCTGATTTTCACTGTATTTTGTCTGACCTGTATAAACATGCACTCAGTGCAGCCATCCCCACAGTCACTTGCATTTCTGTACTGCAATAAAGAGACTCAGGAGAAAGACATTTTCTGTGGATCTTTCTCAGCTTAGCTACTGCTGGTCACATCTTTATCATCATCTTTATGTCAGCATAATCCCGTAGAGTTCTTGGTAGATCAGAGCTAGGACCCCTGCATGATAGTGAAGCTAAATTATTTAAATGTGGGATCTAAAATAAGCTTGAGATGCAGAAAGATAATGGGAGGAGGGTGACACTAACAGCAGTACAGGCAGATTATAATTACTTAAGTAGCAATTTGGCTGGGACACCAGGATTAACACCCTTCACTCAAATTCTTATGTGAAAGCAATGAAATCTTTAAATGGGAGGACCTTTGCTTTATACCAAATCTGAAGCAGCAACTCTTACAGCACGGGGGGCTCTAACACAATGCAAGGTCATTGTTCCCAAGGTGGCAGGGGGACACTTTGTCAGCCCCCACCAGCACCTGCAAAGCTGAGGGTGAATCTGCCCCAGAAAAACTCAAACCCAGCTCCACAAAGCCCCAGAAAAAGGCTGGAGGAGAACAGCACAGGTGGGCATGGCTGGGGGCCAGCAGAGCATTTAGCTGTCATTATCCCTACAGCAGATTCCCATGTCCTGCAAAGCAGCCCTAATGAGGGAATGTTAATTTATATCCACTCACAAGGGTGTAATGGGGCTCAAACACTGACCAATTGGAGGCCTAGCAGGGTTTTAAAACTTGAATACACCGTGGGATCAGAGAAAGTTATAGACATGATAACGTCTAATAAATCAAATAAAAATGGATGGCAGCCAAAGTAAGTTCCTGCACGTCAGATATTAAATATGACTAATGTTGTTTGACAGTGTTCCACAGAAGGTGCATTGGAGTCTCACTTCTTCCTTATCATTATCACAGAAAGAGAAAGGTAAAGCACTGCAGGAATATAAATAATTTGAAAAGCCTCATAGACAATATTCTACTGTGCACCTCATTTGCACTTAAAAAAACCTGCCCTACAGACCTTATGTACTTTTAAGATTCATCTGAAAGATACATGAAGAAGTCTTCCAGTCAAAAATGTACATATTTAATGGAATTAGATCTCTAGGCAAGAAAATGTCAGAAGAAAAGGAGAAATATTAAAGTGAATGCAGGGTGCTCCTTTCTAGTGCTTTCCTGCTTTGATAAATATCTTCTGGGATGTCATTTACTAGAAAGTCATGATTTAACAAAAAGAAAAACTGCAGTATAAAATATACTCTCTTTATTGCTGAAGTAAGTTGCTATTTTCATATTTTCCCTCTGTATTCAGCTTTTGTCAGCCAGAGGCCTTGATATTTGCTTTTATATCATCCCCATTGAAAATGCAGTGATTATTGCAAAATATTCAATTGCAGAGCTCTTCTGATTGCATGGCAAGGGGAGATCATAGGAATCTGTACTGCCACAGCCCTTTCTCTGCCTTCCAGCCTCATGCGAGGGCAATCAAACTTAAAAAAAAAACCAAGAAAAAGTAAAAGACCCTGATTGTAGTGTTCAGTAATCACCCCGGGCCCAACGGGCTTGAAAGAAATCCTCTTTATTCTGTCACATCAGCTCCAGCTGCCTGAGCTGAGCCATCTGCAGAGCTGCTCACCCTGCACTGCTGGCAAAGCAGAATCACCTGAAAGCTCTGCCCCAAGTGCCACCCTGCAGAGGCCCCTGGCCTGATCCTGCCCTGGCAGGGGTACTGCCATTTATTACAACTTATTTGGAGGGTCTGCACCTCCACTAGTGATGCATAAGTACCACAAGATTGTCTCCCCACCCAGCAGGACTGGAGAAGTACAAATCTAATTAGTTCTCCTATGGAAAGCATGGCAGAGCTCTTAGAAACTCTTCCCCCAGGACAACCTGACAAAAACCAAATTCTCATTAAAATCGGCGTTACTGCGCACAAGAAAATTTCAAACTCCCCTCCAAAGTAACACTTCCCTATTGGGAAAATGGAAGCAAAAATATTTTGAGTTAATTTCATCTGCAATGCAATATTTTGTTTCATTAAAATTACTTAAAATGCTTTATGTAATCAGTTAAGCCCAGAGTGCAGTCCCTGCTGAGAGCTTTAAGCTGGCTGCACACTGTCTGTGAGGGATGTCTTGTGCACTGCAATGCAAAGCCAGTGGAACCTTTCCATCAATTTAATAAAAGTGTGGTGCTTTCAAGTCTGTCATAATATTTGATTTCGCTGGAGATATTTATGAAAAAGCACTTAATATAGCTGAATTCGTATGTTTCAGTGTATTTCCTGTAAAAAGCTGTCCATTTTTCAGACTATACTAGAATTTTCCTCTTTCTTACGCATGACCAACAGTTATGGTTTTTTCACACGCTTTCCCAAAAAAAAGACCAAGAAGAATCTGCTCAGAGTTTCTAGGCTCTTCTCTACTAGGTTTTGCAGTGATGTAACTATTCAAGTGTTTTTCTCGTGCACACTGGCATGTCATGCACACATTTATTCATATATGAAATCTTCAACAAAATGCCTTATTCCAAATCTCTTTGCATTTCCCTCAAACAATTCACCAAATCCCAAGTGAATCTTCTAGTGTTTCTTGTTTCTGTACAGATTTTTAGGACATCTTGGCACACAGGCTGGAAAGTTCTGAATTGTCTGACCAACACTACAGAGATTATTGGAAAAAAAAAAGGCAAGCATGGAAAATCAGGATTCCTATTTCAAGTCTTGTTTTTAGGCCACTGGGCTAGACTTTTCCAGTTTCTCTACTCTGTAAATACAGAATGCTGCTGCAGTAAAATGTAACCTGGGACATCCATGAGTATCTTGATAAATGCCTGCACATGTTCATGCCCAACTTCTCCCACACGTGTATCTACCATAATGATGTTTTTCCACAGATTTATTTCCCACAGCACAGGCAGAACTAACCCTAAAAATGCCCACATATCTCCTGGAGAGATGTTCCCTCTTTTCTGGCCATGCTGCTCATTTTGGGTAAGAGATGCTGATCCCTGAAACATCCCTGTCTCCACCTGCATCAGCCTGCACTGCACTGTTTGCTGCTCAGAGAAAAATGTTTTCAGGCCATTCACAACCCACCCAGATGCCTCTGTACCAGTTATACTCACTTCACATTTTAAAGGCTTTTTTTAAATGCCTTTAAAGAGTTGCCTTTTGCAAAGTGAGAGGCGTGAAGGTCCCGCCGTAGCTGCCTGGGATGTGTTCCATCACATTTGCCTGTTTCCACACAGAACTGAACTACAACTGCTTGTTGTGGAGGAGCTGATCCAGCTCACATTAACTTGACTGGGAGCTGGAGCTGATCCCAAACCATACCCCCAAAGTGTTACTGCTCAGAAGTACAAAAAAAGTAATGCAAAACCACCAAACTTCCACAACTTCACAGGGAAGCATCATACCCTTGTTCCTTTTCTCAGTTCAGCTACACTGGAATATTCACAGCTTTTTGAGAAGATGTCTCAGAATCCTTCTGGTGGCTGTAAAGTGGCTGAACTTTACCTCAAAACACGAGCAACAGATCCACGTCACTGCCACAGTCCCTTAGGCCCATTCCTCATTGCCAATGCTGTCTCCTGAAGTCAATGTTAGTACTAAAAAGTTTATTTTGACAGGAAGCCCTAACACTGAGTTAGAAATAAACATTTTTTTAAAATGTAATAGATATTTCCTTCACTAAACTTAAATTGTTTTGGATTACACCATCTTGACTCCTGTGACTCCTGGCCCTACTCAGAAAGTCTAATGCTATGAGCTTAGCTGTGCCAGGCAAACTTTTATTTACATTAAATAAGTAGGATTAAAAATGTCAAAACTTTTCGTTGGAGAATTAGCTTGCTTACCCCAAAGTCACACTGTTTTTTCTCCATGTCTTGTACCTCATGGCTTCAGCTGTTAGCCCCTCTTATCATCTTGTCAGCTTTCTCTAGTTTTGCAATGTTTTGGAGCAAAATTCTTTGCTGGGGTAACTCCAAAGAAATTAACAAGAGATACACCACAAAAGGTTTTGATTCATGGGGCAAACCCTTAATTGGTGTAAAATGATGCTGACCTAATGAGGTAAATGCTTTAGTTGTGTAATGACAGAGTAACTATCAGCAGCAGCTGTGCTCCTTCGCATCCAGCCTGTGGAGAACTTTAAGCAGGCAGGAGAATTTGCTGCTGCCATTAAATACTGTGAACTTCTCTCAATGCTGGTTAGCCCACCTGCAGCACTGCACTGACCTTCTCCCTGATGTGGCAGAGACCAAGTGCTCTGGCTCACCACAAAACAGGGCAAAGGATTTTCTACTGGCATCTAACAATTAAGATTTCTTTTTTTTTTTCCCCCAGCCTGCAACAAGGGACACTGCAAGAAGTGGTAGTGATGATGCACACCAGCCTCCTGCTCATTAGCATTCACTTGGGGAAAGAGATAATTTGCCTTTGTCTTTCTGAGCCATGTTGAGAAATTTATTTCAGTAGCATCAGTCATATAAGATGATAAAAATGTTGCAAATCATGTAAGGAAAAAGAAGCAGCCTTAGCATGATTTGAGTGTATACGATGAATAAGGTTACTAATTAATTGGCAAAGTGCTATTTGTAATTGTTCCTCTCTGATAAATGGATTAGAACAGATGTTTTAATGTCAATTCTTTTTGTCTCATTGCTTCACACACAGAAATATGTGTAAAACTGAAATAAAAAAGTGGTGATGCAGAAAGCAGGCTCTGGCAGATAAATGGAGGGTTACATAAGACCAAAAAAATGCCACACTCACTTCCTGGAACAGAAGTGACCCAAAGAGCCCAATAACTTTCCCAATATGTGCAGTAAATGATGACATGAATGAAAAGCATTGTTCATAAATGCAGATAAATAATGCCTCGTCACTTCAAGCACTCATTTTGTTCAGCCCAGGACTTGAACTGCAGAGGAGTGACCAGCAGCAGCTGAGGGAACCAAAAACACAACTCTGTGTTCTCCTGATCCTGGGGCAATGCTGGAGCCTGCTCTGCCTCATGCCCACTGCCTGCAGAGTCCCAAAACAGAATCCACTGGGAATTTGCATGGAGAAGAGACTCTGGCAATGCCACACAGGGACAGGCAGCAAAAATCTGCTGTGCTGCCACCACTGCTGGGCAGTGTCCCAGAGCTGGTGAGCTGGGTGTCCTCACTGTGGTGGCCATCCAGGAGGGAAGTGAAAAAGTGCAGCCACTGTGGTTTTACCCCATTGTAGAGATGGGAATTCTTTAGGACTGACTTTGATGCCTTGGGAAGGCTGCCCTGGAACAGAGACTGGACAGAGATAGAGAATAAAGTAGGTATTTATTAAAAGGCCTTTAAGGATACACCTTGGGCAGGACAAGAGCCTGGCCAGGGTTACACCCAAGGTGGACCCAAAATGGTCACAAAATGGACAAATGGTCACGAGGTCTCACACTTTGATAAGTTTTGGTCTATTTGCATATTGGGGTTTAATTGTCCAATTACAGATTCAGGTTGTGAGTCCCATCCTTGTTGTTTTATCTCTTCAGCCCACCCTAGTTTGTGCTTTTGGGCCTGAAAGCTGTCCTTGGTCTTCATCAGAAATGGGATTTGTTTTGTCCCTGCTCTGTGCAGAGCTGAGTGACAGTGAATGTGAGGCTCAGAACTGCCCCCCTGGGCAGCACAGAGTCTGAAATACATGAAACCTAAAACTTCAGGCATCAACACTACTTTAAATACTGCAGTCAGAACCTGATGCAGCATAACTGAATAATCTCCTGGATGTTGGAGAGGTGCAGGAGGCTGAGGCTGTGCCCCATTCCATCAGCAGCACTGTGGGGAACATCCCTGGGCACCAGCCACACTGGTGCTCAGCCCTGGCTGTGCTCCCTGCCCCGGGCTCTGGGCTCCCCTGGCGTGGCAGCAGTGAGAAAACAGGAAGGTTTCCACCTTATCCCTGCACCTGCAGTGCCCACAGCTCAGCACTGAGAGACTCCCCAGCACAGGGTGTCACAAAAGGGTAAAGGCATCAGGGCACAGCCATCTGAAAAGAATCCTGCAGGATCCATCCTTCTAATGGTATTAAAGGAGGCACCATTACTTTTCATTTGTACAAGGTAATCTGATTGAGTGCAACATAGCTGAAATTTCATTTCCTATATCTTCATTAAAGCAGTGCTACTCTTTAAAGAGAAATGTTAGCAGAAGAACAAACAGCAAGTGTTTTTATTGTCTAGGGTTCTTTTTAAAAAAAAAGAAGGAAAGAGGAAGGTAGACTGGCTCCATATTAGCTTCTAATCAACCATGAATCATGAAGACTTTTTAGAAAAATATTAAAGGACTTGTAACTGCAATGTAATTAAGTTTTCAACCTCTGGGGGGGGATTTGAGTAAATCTGACCTGAACCATTCTAGATGGCCAGGTCATCTGTTAGCTCTTACCAAAGGACAAAGATTACACACTAATTTCAAGGGTGTGTACAAAACACTTGTAGAATTGAATGGGTGTGGCAAAATTAATTAACTAATTAATTGGGGTTTTTTTTTGTTTTGTGACATACGACTCCATCCAGAGTGCTCTGCTTCTGTTCTCCTGCACTAAAACACAATCACCTTCTAAGAAATAGGTAGTTCTGTGATACAAACATGTTTGAAACAGGGTGGCATGCTCAGGTAGTATTTGCTCACATTAACATTCCTTTTAATGTTTTCATTGGTGTCCTTACTGTGCATAAAGTAGGAAAACCTCACTGAAGAAATATTATGAGACTATAGGAGGGCAAGCCTCAAAAGATGCTCAGATTATTACTGACAAATGCCACTGGGTGATACCACCTTGCTCAGTAGTAAATGAACTAAAAAGTGCTAATTGCTTTGAAGTTAATGAAGACTATATTGCCTTTCAATAATTGGTGTTTGTTTAGCTGCTATGATTATAGCTATCTCTTTCTTGTTGAGCAGTGTAAGATGGCAGAAGTTCCACCTTTTACAAGTTTTAAATCCCTGTAGAATTGACAGAAAAAGCTGTAACCACAAATTGGTTTGCAATTTTCCTCTTTCTTCCCAGCAAGCTCTGTATGGTTATATTATGAACCTTGCTTCAAACAAACTGCTTCTGACTTTTATGATCCTTTTGTGATCTAAATGGCTATCTCATAAGATATTCCACTGCAGCTTCTTTTTCAATTGCTTTTACTGTGAAATGGCATTCTGGAGATTTCTGGGGACCATTTCACACTCTTATGGTATTGATTTGCTAAACCTGATGATAGGTTTATATTTAAGATGCAGTCTAGTAGATGAACAAAGTGTAAAGCTTATGAAGAGGAGATTCAGGACTTTCAATAACCCCATTTTCTTGATGGGGTTTGCCTCTTTAAAGAAGGTGAGTGTTTTACCCTGAATTTCTGCAGGCAGGTTGCTATATGGACTGTGTTTCTAATTGTCTTGGAATGTTTCCATTCCACTGAATTATGGTCCCAGAAAAAGTATGGGGAAGATGACTGCCAGCAACTTGTAAATCTTCCCAACATAAGGTCAGAGCAAATACACAAAAGCACATGGGAACCTAAATGGAAAAATGTATGTGAGATTGTTCCCAGAGCTCCCACTTGTGAGGATGGCAGAGGATAGATTTACTCCTGGGGACACTAAAAAACTGACAACAAAACTAACTTCTTTGGGCTTTGGTGTTGGAGATATGTGCTTTTCCTTAAAAGAATGATCGTTGTAAAATGGTTACAGGCCAAGGAAAAACAGTCTTTGATGGAGTTACAGCATAACAATGAGTCAGAAATGCCTTTATGCACAGAAGGACAATTTTTTATTGGGCCAAACCACAAGCCCATGGCTCTACCTTTACTTTGGCAAGTGTTATGAATTTAAGACATGGACCCAGGTAACCCAGTCACAGCAAAATAAAACAATCAGGTATTCACAAATGTAGTGAGGAACACCCAGTGAGCAGGGGAGTGTCCCAACAAGAGTTCCAGGACATTTTGTTTAGAAGAGGAGCAAAATCAGTGCTATAAATACGAATGTCAATATATATATATGTCAATATATACCCAAGACAATGTCTGTTCTAGTTTTCTTCAAATGCAAGTGAACTCCTTCCTGCAGGATGGTGCAGAAGTGGGATAATGAGACAGTTTCTGATGTGGAGGCATCTCTATCTCTATAGACCTAAATACTATGTGGCAAATTAGGAGAGGAACTGCGAAATTCACAGCAGTGGAGTGTACAGGACAGAGGCAGTGCAGAATTCTTTACTCTGTAACCAAGACACTTAGAGCATTTCACAGAGATCATTTGTGGCACAATTATATGCTAAAAAAAACCAATCAAACAGTTCCTTTAAAAAGAGAAGCTGGAAAACGAATGCTGGAGTATAGATGTGTAACAATTCACTACATATATTATTATCAGATGCATGGCTTTATTCTTGAAAAGTGTGGATGTATTTTGTAGTATGTGCCTGAGTGATGATATGATTGTATATGACTGCTGAGTGAAGTCTAGATGAATTGCTTGTTGATATTAAACAAATGAAGAAATTCCCCTAGCAATATCTGGAATAAGTGAAGATAACAGTAGTTAGAGCTGACCAGGGTCAGCTTTTGCTTACAAAACAACAATCTTGCATGCTCATTTCTAAGTCTGGCCTAATGTCTGACTTCTTTCTCTCTGCTTCCAGTCACCATTTTTTATTTTTTTGCTTTTTGTATCTCTGTCCCTCAGTGCTGCAGGAGCTGCACTAATCTCTTAAATGTCACGTAGACTAGAAATCTGGGATTTTTCTCAATACAATTTTCATGACAAAAAGGTACACATAAAACTAAAGAATTGCCAAGCGCTGCAAGAACATTGACAGTGGGCAGCATTTAATGAAATTCTTATGTGGTAGGTTAGAAAACAGTCAGAGCTGCAGAGCCTCTAATTGCTGGTGAGGGACTTTGAAATGTATTTGCAGGGAGTCATTTATACATTTCTGTGGCTTGCTAAATGAAAGTTTCACATGTGTGCAAAAAAGCTGAAAAGTTCATACCCTCCAGGATCTTCAGACTTCCATAAGAAGTCCTGTAAGGTTTGCAGCCATTTCAAGAGTTTAAAGAGTTGATCCATCCTGGTAAACTGCCCATTACAGATCCCATAAATCACCCAAATCATCATCAGTATTTTATCTCTTTGCTATTATAGATCTGGCAAGACACATCTGCCAAGACTACAGCCTAGCTACTGCCACAGTAACTAAACAATAAATGTGAACATTTAAAATACCATGACCACTCTAGATGGGAGAACAGCTTGCTAAATTAGCTAACAACACCCATGTGAGGAGGTGTAAAAGTAATTTGGAGGATGGGTCAGAATATGAAAGATCCTGATGGAGGTAAGAGCTAAAGAAACCACGAAAAATTCACTGTGGACAAGTACAAGGTACTAGGGTTTATCACAAAAATTCAACAGCAAAAATACAAGGTAAGGAATGAGCAGTGAGGCAGCTTTCTACAGAAAGATCAGATGGTTATAATGGATTACACACTACACATCAGTCAACAGCATCAGGTGCTTGCAGAAAAGGCAACCACCCTCTTGGGATGAATAAACAGAAAGTGTGGCTTCCAAAATCTTCTAACCAATAGCACAGGTATGGCTTAAGCTAAAGAACCTTAATTTTGGAAATAAAACTAAATTTTGTAAAACAGAAGCAGGTTTTGGGTGGTACCTGAAATCTGCCTCTCTGCAGAGATGGGAACTACTGTATAGAGCAAGAAGACGCTTTCAGGTCTGTTCTCTGGTGTCCCCACAGATGTTGAGGAAGATTTATGCTGAACCATAATTAAGAATCTTTCTTGTTAGCAGCCAATATTTAATTCTTCATGTTTCTCTCATTTGCCTTGTTTTACTATGAATCAAAGAGAAAAAAAAGAAAAAAAAGGAAAAGAAGAGCACACCTATATGCCCTAATGTCCCACATATCTGGCTCACCTTTATCTAATACCCATATTTACCTGACTGCCCATCTGCTTGTGTGTCTGGCTCCACAGAAATCCACACGAACCAGACCTATACAACTGGATACACTGGAAACACCAGCATACACTGCTTTTGTAACACATCTAAAGACTTTCACCTTATTTATCATCTCAGACCTTTTTTCACCAGATTAAAATTCATACTGTGCTTAGATTTTTTTTTCTTAATTTATTTTTTCCCCCCAACAGTTTTTTTCCTGATTTTTCATACAAAGGACCTTGGGCTGTGTGCAGTCAAAGGCATCTTTGTCCCGTGCACATGTGAGTTGTGCACTACAGGACTGCTGAAGGCACATTTCAGAACAGGCATTAAGGTACTATATCCCCTGGGTCAGCTGAGAATGAACTAAAAGTGGAGCTGGCAAGAATTATTCTGTGATTTCCTCTGTGAAATATTTCAACATGGTCTTTAACGACTCAACCAAACACTCCCCAAGCAAATTAAGCAGATGACATTATCCTTCCCTCTTGACTTGGTGCCCTTAAACACTGAATGGAGACATTGCCAGGGTCAGAATCCCAGCTCCAGTGGAGATGCAGGCACTGAAAATCAGTGCTTGTCAGCAGAGTGAGAATAAATAACTCTCTCTCAAGGAGGGACTCAATATCGTGGCTTTGAGAACACCACTCCACAAAGAAGGACACTGTCTGTAACAGTGGGAAGGCAGTTCAGACTACCAACCTGCAAAATTTGTTCAACCAAACTCACACGTGAGAGTCTCTTTTGTCCCTGTGCCTTTGTCTGGAGATGCTGGCTGTCCTTATTTTAGGAAATCAGACTCCAATTATGCTTCTTAAAATAACCAAAGACAGAGAATAAAAGCTTTACCTTTCAGATTAAAAAAACCTTTATGCAAATACACCAAGAGGAAACTGAACAATCCAAAATATACAGTGTTAATTTTCTATGGCTATTCCAGATAAACATTAGCAACACACGGGCTACTTCTCAATGTTGGTATCAATATCAAAAGACTGGAAAATCTTAAAACACTGAAAGACCATCTGTGCATGCTAGCAATTGCCAAATTTGCAACTGTGGTTTCTTCCCTGCTAATTCCATATTTTCCTGATAGATTAATGGGCATCATTTATCCAGAATAAATAAATGTGGAAGGCCCACCTTCCCCCTTCCCTGTCCCTCATCATGTTACTGATTTCCACCAGACCACTGAGCACATTAATGCAAGCAAGCCTCTGTCTGGATTCAGAAATTGTCACATTTGGTAGAGAAGAAATGTTTGGCATTGCCAGTTTCTTAACGTTGAAGTTAAAAAGAAATATATTCAGAGAACTCCAGACTACAATCCACACAGATAAAGTGCAGCTGAAGGATTTTTCTTTCCTTTCCCTGACTGAAATGTAACCCATGTGCAAGAAAGCAAAGATATTTTACACACACAACTACTCCTGTTTCACCATGTGCATTTATCTTATTTCTTTTGAGAGGCATGTCAGACACATATATTTAGACTCCTAGCTTGCTAATTTATGCCAGCTAGTGTAAAATTATAGGGTAGAGAATAAAGTTGCAGAATCAAACCTTTATATGTGCTTTGAAGGAAAATTTTCTACTATATACAGTCAGACTTCCACAATCCACAATTTGCTAATCTTTCCACTTAGCAATTTGCATTCCTGTGTGCAGGCACATGCATTCACAAACATACATCCTTCACACAAGAGAATGGTATTTCAACGAGCTCTCACATTATCCAGACTACACTGATTCCTAGAAAATATATCACTGTAGCCTCCTTTTATCTAACAACGTGCTTAATCTACAAAAAGTCTAACTACACATATCTAACACATTATCTGTCACTTGGATGATTTCATTGTGTGTTCATGGGGTGATAATTGCGAATTTGGAATGCAAATAGTATATAACCTTGTTAAATACATTTCTTCAAGAGGAAGAGATATGCCTTTGCTGTGTGTTTGCTGTCCTCACTCACTGTAGCTCCAGGTTTTGCTAAGAGGTATAAGTTGATAAAGCCTGTTGGGTGCATTTGCTGACATATCTTATCCTGAATGACATTATCATGACATATTACAGCTAAAAAAAAGTAAATTGCTAAGGATTGAGCATCCCATTGGCAAGACAGGAGGTTGCCACATGCCAAGAGAAGCGTGCACTCCACGGATTTGTGGGAGCAAGTCAGAGCATTGCAGCTGTGCAAGCTCTGACAGGAATGTCTGTTGAATCTCTCTGCTACTTTTGTAATGGTCCCTGTCATCTCTCCTTCCTTGTAAACACATATTAGTTTAAAAACAAAGCCAGGGAATTCCTCCAAGTGAGGAGCCACACAAGCTCCCTAATCCTAACAGACAAAAAAGGAAGGTACAGCAGCACAGGTTCACCTTCAGCAAAAAGGACTAGCAGATGAAACATTTTGGGTTTATTTTCTACTAAGCAGTATTCCACTACTTGCTACACCATTGTTTCTAATATGCTAAATTAGCAACATGAAGGTTAAATTAACCTGAAAGAAATTACTAAAATAATCAAGGAAAAAATGTAATCTCCTTCTCTCCAAGATGCTTTTCTCTATCTTATTTATTTTTCTAAAGAAAGATGCAAAAAGCAGCAGTCTCATACTTTCTAAATAGCTTTTGAAAGCCTGGACTTCCCTGGAAACCTTTTGGGTTTTTATTCCATTGCTTGCAACACTCCATGTTAGATTTACTCGCTATTTGCTTAATTTTTGCATATATAAAATGTTCTTTTTTTGATGCAATTTCTTTCTATTTACATCAGTGTGATGAGCAAAGTCAATCACATATATCCATAAATTAATGAGAATATGAAATAGAAACCTTAATTATTACTTAAGCAATAAACTCTGATATTAGTTAAGTGAAAACTTAATGGGGCTTAGTGGGACTTAAGGAGATGATGAAGTATTTTTGAAACTGGGTTATTTCCTGTTTATGGCTTTTATAGCCCTGACTGGGTCTAAAGTGACAAGCACCAAGCTGTAACATTCAAGTAGAAATAATATATTCACAGCCTTAGAAACACTGACTGCACCTGCTTGTTCATGCACACAGTGGCAATGTCATCATTTTGAGGGGAACTGGTTATTCAGTTAAACAAATACATCAAGAACTAGGAAGAAGAAGAAAAAAATCCAACAATTCAGAAGGCAGTTTAAAAAAAAATTAAATCTGTAAAAAAAAAATGGAAGTTCTCAGTTATAGCTTATCCAAGATTTTATGGAGGGAAGAAATCTTGACTCCTTTGAGCTAATACTGTTTACAGTTGCTGCAATGAAAATTCTAATTTTGTGCTCTAATGAACACAAAACGATCCATAGTCAACCTTGGCAAAACTTATAATGACTGTGTAATTGAAGTGACTTTGTCACATTAAAAAAAATATTTCACAAAATTGCAGCAAAGTGCCAAGAAATAAAACTCTGGGATGGGCAGTCTGGGGTATGTGACACAGGCAGCCACATCATCTTTGCTGCTTGGTGCATGTCAGGATTATGAAGCTGTGAGGTTTTTGTCTGCAGTTGCTCTTCTTACAGCATATTGAGACTAATTGTGAATTACAGCAAGTGCTCTGTGGTGGAAGTGTGACCCCGAATTTTCTTTTTAAACACACTGCTTGTGCTGTTACACTCTCTGGCACAATCCACGTGCATGGGACGTGCTGTATGGAAAGCTGCCAGGTGAATCGTGACACTTGAAAGAATTCCTCCATTTTGTAAATTTACAGAGAAAGGACAACAAAGAGAGAATGGAATTGGCCCAATAGGGAGGATACAGCTTCAAGCCCCAGAATGGGAAGAACATTCTCCAAGACACCAGATTTCTCCAGAAATATCCCTGGCAGAAAAGGCAAACACTTGTCTTGCAGGTTTGTGCTCACCACAATGCATGTTCTGAGCTTTCTACTCTGACTTTCTTCCCACCCTTCCCCATATCCTGACCTCCAGCAGAGTCCATGACTTTATCCTCCAGTGGGCAAAGCTCTTGGCTCCCTCCCTCTGCCTGCAAGGACATCTCCACACTGCCCAGGGATGGGCCAGAGCTGATGGAGAGAAGGTAAGGACCAGGAAAAGAGCAGTTCTGTGTTCATATTTAACAGGTGCCATGCTGAAATACAGAGGGATCAATTCATATTTGAAGTCCAAATTCTCCTCTAATCCAACTGCACTTACACAGAACTTGTCTTTAAATATCATAGTTTTGATTTCAAATACGACTGACCAACTATTTTCTATTTACTTATCACAACAATGACTTCAGCAAGCACCTCAGTAAATCCTGTGAAGCACTCCAAGACCATCCCCAAATGCAGTACTAAAGCCTCATTTTTCAGCTTTCCTGAATGATCTGGGGATTGGGCACTGAAGCATCTTTAGGAGAAATAAATAAAAAATCCCTTCCCATTTTCACTGTGGTAGGAATTTTCCCAGACATCAGTATTTCAGAAGACTTTTTACAGCCCTTTTTCACTTGAAGGACAAATTGATTCGACATGAAGCTCCATTACGAAGAAACTGGTACATGTGATGACACTGGTTATTGAAAATTGAAATGAAGTGAGAGGAAGCTAACACCAACTTGTATGAAATTCTGCTGTCTTTGAATGACACAGGGAACTCAATATATCTAATCATCAAAGTGAAGCCCATTGGGAACCAAACTACAGTTGTATTGCAGGAGGTTGCTACTTGATTGCTAGACCCAAAAGTGCTAAGCCATATGCCACTTATTTCTGTGTCTAAATAGCTTACTGTGATTGATACTGAGAGTGGCTCTCCTCTTCACAGCGAGACAATCACGGAACCAACAGGAATTAGGGGACAGTGGACACAGATTATTTTTTACAATCCTAATTTTCAACCCTGTCACTTCCCTGAGCTTAATGTCATTTATTCTTTAATGAATTCTAACACATGCTCTGTATTTTCCCCAGCTTTTGCGTAGACCTTAGTGTGCAAGCTGCACCCAGGATTTTTTTTCTCTTGTTGCTGTTGGTGTGAGGCCAGACGAGCCCGATTATGAGGATTTGCTGTTGGCCTTGAGTGCAAAAAAATTCCCCTTTTTTAGAAAGATTTTTTTTTTTTCCACCGTCCTTGTGCCAATCCCCTTGATTTTTCTTCCTGGCTAATCTGTCTCTCTGAATCAGCCTTTTCTCCTGCAGCCTCCCCACGCTCAAAGTCGCTGCAAGGTCAGCGGCGGGCCTGGCTCCACGTGTCCCTGCTCCCAGCTGGAGGCAAAATGTGTGTTTACAATATGCTCAATTTCCACTTGACAGGGCCTGGGAGCCTCTGCACAGAGCTGAGCACGGGCAGAGAGCGTGGGGCTGTCACGGCATGGCCCTGCTGCAGGGACAGGGCTGTGGGCAGGGCTGCTGCGGGGCTGCAATGGTGCTCCACTGCAGTGTGAGCTCAGGGCTGCAATGGTGCTCCACTGCTGTGTGAGCTCAGGGCTGCTGCAGGAGCTGATGCTCCATTGCAGTGTGATCTCAGGGCTGCAACGATGCTCCCACGGCAGTGTGATCTCAGGGCTGCAATGGTGCTCCACTGCAGTGTGATCTCAGGGCTGCTGCAGGGCTGTAATAGTGCTCCATTGCAGTGTGAGCTCAGGGCTGCAATGGTGCTCCATTGCAGTGTGAGCTCAGGGCTGCAATGGTGCTCCATTGCAGTGTGATCTCAGGGCTGCTGCAGGAGCTGATGCTCCATTGCAATGTGATCTCAGGGCTGCAATGGTGCTCCATTGCAGTATGATCATCTCAGAGCTGCTGCATGAGCTGATGCTCCATTGCAGTGTGATCCCAACGCAGCCCCCACACAGAACACAACACAGAAATCAGCCCTGCTCTAACAGTGCTAATTTCTTCTTTCTTCCATGATCTCTGCTAGTCACACAGTGTTACAGCAAAGCTCTCTGCACTTCAAGGAATATCTGCAGCTTCCCTGCCACTATTGATAAAAATGTTTAATACTCTTGTTAGGAGGCGCAATTTGATTACCGAACTGTTATCCAACAAATCCTGAAAACAATTCAAAGTAAATTTCCCTAATATGTCTATTTTTCTATCCTGCCAGAAGGGTTGCTAATGAATTTGCTGCTTGAATGCACAGACAGATTGGGAACTATAACAGTGCTGGCCTGGGCAACATGGCACTGGCACCAAAAACCTATTTGTACCCATGCAAAGTTCTCTCCAGAGTATGTCTTTCATCCAGAGGTGATTTTCCAATAAAATCAGCCTCGATTATTGCAAGCGCAGGAGCAATCCCTGAGGGAGTATATCAGGCAATTCAATACTAGGAAATGTTGTACTAGGCAAAATTAACCTTGTAGCAGTGTTATTTCCTGAAACATTATCTAGCTTTGCCTTTCTTTCGTATTCATTGATCATAAATGACTGGAAATTTTTTTCCTACTTCTTTCACTTAGAACAAGATCATTATTTTTTGTAGTTGTATTAAAAAATAAATGCTTAGAAGACACCTGTTTTCCTTTTATTTCACTTACTCACTGCCAAAGTAAAGGACCTTTATAGCACCTTTATAGGACCTTTATACCTGTATAGCAGCATGATTTTTGGGGCATTTAAAATGTGGTAACAAGGAGGACCACGTTTACTCAGTCCTATTTTCCTGATCACGCTAAACAGAGGAACCCTACTAGATATATAACCACAAGGCCACAAGACAGAAAGGAAAGGAAACTTCATTGTCCCCTTGCACACCAAGGAGAACTAGGAGAAATGCCAGTACACAAAAATGGTGTAACAGTGAAATTCAGGGGTATGAGATCTGAATGCTGGATTCAACCAGCTGTACTGAAACCAGCAGCACAGGTTCTCCCGGTTTTATCAGGATCAGGACTTTCCTTCAGTTTTCCCAGCATTTGTTGCAATACTGGAAGCACATTTTTTTAAAGCGTTTATATAAAAAAAGATCACAGGTAGTTAGAAAATAGTTGTTATTTGATGCAACACCCAAAGCAAACACTCTGAATAATGGTTTGAATAAATGCTAAGTAATTTAAAATTAAAAATAATATCCAGGAAGACAAATAAAAAATCTAAAATGATCAAAACCACAGGATGAGTGAGGAGGAACCAATGGGTGTTTCTTTGATCAACAGCAGATACACACTAAAACTGGAAAAAAAAATATTGACATTAACTAACTTTTTTTTTCCATCAAAAAGAGTCAGGCAAAATAAGGTTTTGTTTGGCTCTAACTTTCATTTTTTCACAACTTTTAAAAGTGGACCTAAATTTAATCTTGACAAGCCGCATCACAATGAAGGTGCAAAAATGTTTTGAAAAATAACAAAAGCGACCCAGTTAAAACAAAAATACTTTTTTTTTTTTCTTTCCCATCAGCTGCAAGATTCCTGACAAACTTTATAGAAATGCCTGATTGGACTGGCATATACATGTCTCTGTGAATACAAGGATACAAATAAAAGGATTCTCCAGGAGTCTGGAGTTCTGTGATGGCCACTGAGCATCTCGGCAGCGGAGGTGACTCCAAGTATTTCAGAAGGCAAAGAGAATAGAAAAAAGGCTTCGTTTTTTAATTCTTACTACCTTTTATAATAGAAAAAAGGCTTTATTTTTTAATTCTTACTACCTTTTATAAGGTGTTCCCATACAGATTTAACATGATTGTTGAATAGGAACCACACCTCTCTGATTGGTTAAACTGGAGGAACAGCAAAACACCACCTGGGGAAAGATTGTTTGGAAAAAGGACAGTTGTTTGCCAAGACTGTTTTGAGAAGAAACTTTCTTGAGAAATTTTTCCTTGGGAAAAAGTTAGCAGCTGCTAGCAGGCTAAAATCTTTCAGACCCAGAAATCTCAGGCCCACACTCAGTACTGATGGTGAGCATTCAGATTTGTAAGAGATGAGATGAGATGAATGAGCTCTCAGGGTCTGCCCATCCCATTGTCCTGTCAGCAAACACTGTGCACCAGGCAGGCCATGTGGTAGTTTAACCATCCCCTATAAATTATGCAATCAAATCAGGAACATTTCACTATAAAAGTGCATTGCACCCGTTTGAAAAACGTGTTCTCTCTCCAGGTACCTGTTATGGTGGTAGCTGAAAAACCTTAATAAAGCACTACCTGTTTTAGATTTCAGGACTTAGCCAATGTGACTCATTTGTACAGTTTTAAGTCCAAACAAACTGCTAGTCAACTAAATTATAACTTATTACCAGAGGCTACAGACTTTTAATACATTCTGTGGTTGGAACAGGACTGATTTACTGCTTTGGGCCCTGCCAGTAGTTATCATGCATCATTTCCCTAGAAATAAAAATAGCCCTACTGTGGTTATCCTTTGGACTGATAAAAATTTATCTAACAAGATGTGTCAGAGGAACAAATTCAGAAAATAAAGGTAAAATATTAAATAGACTTATTATTTTATGCCTAAAGTACTACATCTTCTAGATGCTGTGATGACTTTGGAATAAAGCAAATGGTACTGCAAAAAGGAAAAAAGATCTAAAGGAGCAATTGAGCTCTGATAAAACCACATGGGGATAGCTGAATTGTCAGAGCTTTGCAAGAGTCAAAATTTACATAAAAATCAGTATTTAGGGATTAATGCAATATCATCAAAAAAGATTTAATATGTGCGTTTCTTTGCAAACAGTTTAAAAGCAGGAGCTCTGTAATCCATTTCCAACGCTAACCTTTAACTTCTGAGAGTAAACTAATCCTTTGCAACATTTTCTAGAGTTCACATTGTGCTGAGGAAAAATGCAGCCCCTCAATAAAAGTCACTGGAGAGCAGCAGCAGCCGGTGCCTCTGGGTTCCACAGTGACACTGCAGCTGCTGACCCTGCTGTGGGTCTGTACACACCCCACCACGGGGCCCAGCTGGCACAGCCTGGGGCATTTTGGGGGTTTTGTGAAATTTTGGAGGGGCTTTATTGCTGGTGCAATAAACCAACCCCATTCTGTGCAGTCACTGACCAATTCTAACTGCACCTGTGAGGATGCTTAAGTGGATGGACTAGGAGGATCAGGGGCCAAAGAACATTGTGTAAAATTGCCTGTAAGCAGGCTTTTTCCTGGATTTCTGCTGGGGATTTGAGTGGTTTTGCATGCTAGACTTAAAGTATTAAAACATAAATATGAATGGGTTTCTTTGAGAAATGAATATGGGCAAGCAGTTTAGGCACTATGCTATAATGGATTTTTAGAACTAATTGAATTGGTGCTGTCTGCTTTAGTAGTTTGCCAGAAATAGTCTGAAGAGAAATGTCAGGAAGGAAGGTTTAGAATCAGAGATAAACAGGTGGCATGTGGAAATTGCTTGGGAGATTTACTGAGGATGACTTACAGCAGGTTTGGGTTTTTTGTTTCTTTAAAAGTGGTTTAAGCCCTTTAGCAAATGTCCTGTACATATAGATAAAAGTCCATAGATACCTATGGCCCACAAGTGCCTATGTATCCATGTATGTACATATATATATATATATACAGAGAACCATGGAATGGTTTGGAAAGGATCTTATAAAGGTCATCTGCCCCAATCCCCCTGCACTGAGCAGGGAGATCTTCAGCTAGATCAGAACCCTGTGCAACCTGACCTTGGATGTTTCCAGGGAAGAGGGAACCACCACCTCTCTGGGCAACCTGTGCCAGTAATTTCACCACCCTCATGTTAAAAACTTTTTCCTTATATCAAATTTAAATTGCCCATCTTTCACAGCCATGTATGTGGCCATCCTCCCACAATTATCCATGAATGGGAAGCTTTTTCAACCTTGTCATCACACACTTTTTTCATCCCTTTTTAAACCCAGGCCAGGAGATACCCTGCAGTGGAAGAGCTGCATGTGTACCAACAGTATGCTGCCTCTTCCCTGCTTCTATTGGGTACAAAGGCCTGATCTGGCTGGTCAAAAACAAAACAACTTTCAGAGTCAGCCCACTGGCCTGCATTTTTGCCAGGATCTGGATTTTTGTGGGAGCAGGAGATCTGTTTGTGGTTGCTGCTATTGCTGCATACATTAACTGACCCTCAGAGCCTGACCTGCTCACCCTCCTGCTCGGTGAGTCAATAAGAAAATCCTTTGGCTCTGCATGACTTGCTCAGACCTCAGACCCTCCATGCAGAATAAGGTCTAGCCAGGGAGGCAAAAAACAAGGTGCCACTCCAGCTGGTAAAACAAAGATATTTTTAAAGTGCAGTCAGGAGAAACAGGCACTCCTATCCCATGTATAATCAAGGATGAAAAGGCCATGAAAAATACCACTGCGCTTTGCAAATGAGAGGTCAATTGAAATGTCAAGATATCAAATGTTAATGGATTGCATTTCCAATGACGGTTGGGACAGAAAACCATACCCAAGTCAAGTCAGATGCCCTTCAGAGGAGAAGATGAATTTTATGGCAGGAAAAGACAATAAACACCAGAAATCTTGCTGGTTAACAAACCTGTGGCTGAGGGAAAACAAATATATTTTGAAAATATAAAAAAGCAGCGGGATTTTAAGACAAGCCATAATCTCAAAACATGTATCTGGAAGTCATTAAAACTACAGCAAATTCAAGCATATGCAGGTGTTTGGGGAAAATGCCATTACTTTCTACTGAAGATTTTAAAAGGCACTATAAAAGAAAGAAGTATAAAGGACACACAAGGAAGGCAATGTTTTCTTCCCTGAAGCAAGAAGTCGCTTCCAATATTTTCACAATTCTAGAGAATTTCATGGACTACATGACTACATACACTCTTAATAGCATTCGTTTTCCATTTAAAAAATCTAATTTCTTTCTTGCAAAACCCTTGTATTTCATAGCTTTGGGTGACATCAAATTTTGACCAAATCATTCTTTCACCTTCCCACAGTGCTACAAGCACCGCAGAACTGAAGCCAAGCCATCTTTCTGAAGGAGCCAAGTGTCCCTGCACTCACTTGGGCCATCAGGAAGTTCCCAAAAGATGGTCTGAGCACCAACACACACTTGGACATTGACAAAACAGCTGCTTGGCTGCCTTACTGAACTACAAAAAGAAAACTTCCTTGGATTTCCCCCTTTCCTTGTATTTCGGCCTTATTTAATGCTGGAGGGATTCAAGAGAACATAAAAGAACAGTAAACTTCCTACCAAACATTGCACCAGCAACATTAATGAACTGAGCAGTGAAAAGTAAATAGACCATTTCTACAGAAATCTTCATCATGCTCCTAAACTAATACATTAAATGGTGGCACTATTGGCTCTGTCTGAGGATTTTATATAACCTACAGTCTTTAAAAGGGAGTAATTTCTGCTTCCAGTTTTGGAACACAAGAGCTATGTCAGCATAAGGTAAAAAAACAAGGAAATTTTTTATGCTAATGACAACTGCGAATATTTTATATATATATTTATATATGTAAAAAAAAAAAAATATATTATAGCAGATGTCAAATGCAGTTAGATTCAACTCTACTTATTAGTGCATGGCTTTTAGCCAAAAGCAATTCACATTTGCAGAAGTGTACTATCACATATGTCTTAATAATAAAAATGTGTTTTTAAAAATGTATGTGATAAGTCACATATGGTAGAAGGAATCTGTACAGCTTTCAGCCCTTATGACAATGGAAGCTACTAACTTTATTTTGCATAGCTGAAGAACATTAAAATTCAAGTGAAATTCTCCTTGACATTTGAGAGCTACGAAAGCAGCAACTAAAAGCTGGCCAAGCCCGAGCTGTACTAAGTGTGGCTCTGACACTTACATAAATGTAATCCATGGCTACAACTGCTATCTTAAAGACATTACTCCTTCTTTTGCCCTGGGAGCTTCAGCATACAATCATAATTGTATACAGGTACCTTAAATAGTTCCATGTCACTGAATAAAACCAGGCAGATTTTTCAGCTGTTTTGTTATGCATAGTGTAATTAATATGTATAATGGATCCCCTAGGGTACTAATTGAAGCTGCCACCATGAACATAGTCAAGGAGAAGTTAAACAACCAGTTGGGGGAAAAATGACAGGGTGAAATACACACACGTAGGTGGAAAGAGTGAGACTGTCCATCTGGCCTTCTTCCATCTCAAAATGTTATCCTTACTCAAGTCCTATAAAAAAATTACTTAAACCTAAATCACCCCTTCCCCTCAACTTCCAAATCTTTCTGGTGGATTAATTTGGCCTCAGTGGCACATTCATGCTGTTTAATAACTGCAGTTTTCAATGTCTCTGTTATGAGTGGGAAGACACAATTCAGTTGAGTCATTCTTGGGAATTTGACTCAAAATATATTAAAAAGTGTATGAATGATAAATGATTATTTTGGAGCTGTTCCCCAGGAATTTCATCACCTTGCAACTCCTGGATCCGGTATAATGTGAGGTGAAAACACAGCTCATTTCACTCTCTATTAAACCACCACCAGCTAACAATGACTTTAATTTGGCTTGCACTGAATTTGAACCAGCCCTATAGGCAAGAAGGGTCCCTTGTCTTATTACAAGTTTCACATGCTATCAGGTCCCTGCTGGATCCTATTTTTAATTTTTATCAGACTGAATGAAACATAAAGGAAGAGTGATTTATGGTCATCTGACATATCACCTAATCACTCCAAGGAGTGCTCATACACATTTTCTGTTCACTTTATAAGGTGTAAATGACTACACAGGATGGAATCCAAGTGACAAATAGAATGGAACTCTTCTGTCATGTGTGCTAGAATACAATGATTGGAGAGTCCTGTCAGTGCATGTTCTTACAAACACAAGCCCACTCCAGTCTGAAAGTCAGCATGACCAGCAAACTACTATAAAAATAAGAACTCTGTCTGTAACAGGAATATACAGTTACTGGGATGTGGTTAAACTGCTATGATAACCTACTGAAGTTAAAGTATGTGTTTTTATTGGTACATAAGAGCCCATTAGGACTGGAGTATTCATTATTTAAACAGAATAACTGATGCTGAAAATGCCTTTTCTCAGAGAGACAGGACATCTATACAGCAACTTTCTTAATTCAGTGATATATGGTTGAGTGTTGCCTCTAGTGCCCTAAGATTTAAGAACTTATCATAAAATGCCCTTGAAATTGCTCCCTGATAGCTTGCTCATCCTTCACAAAGCCCTGCTGCAAAGAGCAGAAACATGCATGTGTGTATGGTGTGAGAGAGGCGCAGGCACAGAGGGAGAAAGAGCTCTTAATCAACAGGATGGCAAAGCCTTGATACATAGGTGCAAAATATTCCCATGTGTCTAGAAATTATTTGGCACATTCCCAGTTATTTCCCCCGTCAGACCTTCTCGAGGATTGCAATTAAAAATCATAATCTTTTTAGCATGTACAAACCTCCCTAAGGCTAGAAGAGCTATGTATTGAGTATGATTGTGATTATTTGGCAGCTATTCATAGACAACACATTAATTTATGGAAACTGGATGAAACTTGAGGAGTGCAATCATTAGGGACACACGAGAAATCGAGAGCTTTCCTCAATGATACTGACCTTTTTACTACTATGATTAGGGGCAACATGAATTCTATTATCTCCTTCATCACCCTTCTCTTACTGTCTTTTTAGTCATTGTATACAACACTGTTGTTAAACTTGCATTTTCAAATGGATATAAAAATAACTTACTTTACAGGAATGTTTCTCAACTTTGTCTTTTCGGCAGCCTGTAAACACAAGAGGGGTGGGGGGAAACAAATCATTAAGCAAGAGCCACACCAAAGCAAGCAAACAGCAGCTCATGGGGAGCTCTTCACATCCCAGAGCTGGGGCACACACAGGCTGTAGGACCATTCAGAGAGACGGTGCTGGGTCAGAAATGCTCCTGCATTTGTGATATCAGTGGGGTTTGTTTATTTTTAATGGCCACCAGTCTTTAGGAACTGCTCATTCAGGGCTGTTACTTCATTTTCCACTCTGAGGTCTGGCCCCTTTGTCACAAGCTATCTGTCCCCATCAGGAGCAAGAACAACAACAGGAAAAAATAGTGGGAAGAACGGACTCCATTTCCAAAACTGTTTTTATTCACCAGCAACAGAAAAGGGCAAGAGATGACCAAATGTTCAGATCAATTTCCTCTTGTGAAACCTTTGAGAAAACACACTCCAAATCATCTAAATGAGTAAATCTTTGGGCCTCTCGGCCTGCACCACCTCAGACATGGAGCCTGGTTCCAGTTTATTGCTGAACCCATTGATCTGTGTACAGTCCATTTATCATTCATGAAAAGAGCCAGTGATCTTCACAGTATATTAGAAGAAACAACTCAGATCATCTGTCAACGGCCCTCTTATTTCTGTTTCCCTCTCCACGGGGATTTCATCTCCTTCGATTCTTCTTGAATTAAAATGTTGCTAAGCAACACAGCTGGGGGCAGCGATGGCAGCGCCAGTCTATCACAGCGCCTAAGCCGCCCGAGATGTCACTGCAGGCTTCTCCCTCCCCTTAATGCTTCCCTGGCATAATTATGTAATCTGAACCTTGCATCCCACTCTTGTTTTGTTTAGAACGGGTAAATAATGTTTTTTAAAGGAGGAGGGTTGGGAATATCGCCGGCAGGAGAAGCCGGTGTTGTGTCGTTTTGTTGGAGAATCCTGCAGAACGAGGCTGTTACATGTAATAGATTTAAGCGTGGAAAGTGGTCAGATGGTTGGTGAGATTACAGGCACAGGAGTGGGGAAAGGCAGAATTAAGACAACTGATCCATAAACCCATTATACAAAGGAAAGTTTTAGTGCCTAATTACCTCTAGAGGTATTTTTACAAAGCCTGCCGACATTTAGGAGAAGGGTTGTGGTGAGGAACTTTAACCTCTGCTATACTTAGGGATGGAAATAAAGTGGTTCCTACATAGGAAGTGTGAATATGAGTGGTTCAGAAAAATGCTCATATAAGCCCTTGACAAATTAAATCCTTTATGAAAACTGATGAACTTTTGAAACCTCTGGGATCTGCACAGCTGGGCTCAAAATTTTGACAGAATGAATTTACCCTTGGGTTCTATGACAGGGCTAGTTTTTCAAATACCTGCTGTTTTGGCACTTTTGCCTCCCATCATAGCAAAGGTAATATCTGTGTATAAATCCATGGAAATCCCTAATAATGAGTTTAAAATATGGGAGACAGAATGAGAGCTTGTGAGAGCTTGGATGGTGCAACAGCAATCCTCTGGTTTGGCTCCCAGCTTGCAAAGAAAAACGTGTTTGTTTCATTGGGATTATATTTTCCATCTAAAGAATAAATCAACAAATGCATGATAGGAATCAATTATATTAATTGTACAATAGAGGTACTAAATAAAACACTTAAACCTCAGGAAATGCTCAACTTCAGATTGCACAAGTAATTGTGAAAAACCCAAGCCTAATTATGCTTTCTCAAACAAGCTTATGATGAAATGAAGTCCCTGCCTCAACAGTGAGATAATGTGATTGTGTCTCTTTCCAATAGTTCTCTCCCAAATCTCCCTTTTTCAGCTGCCATATGCAAATGCAGAGTCAGAAGCATGCTATTAAGAAATTTTCTAAGTAATAAACTACACGCAACAACACACAAACGCTTCATTTAAAATGAACTGAAACACCATCAAAAATGGCATTTCAGTTTCCCAAGCTTCCCACTAAAAGCCAAGTTTTGGTCCCATCATGCAGGAAACTAAAATTATTTTTAAAGCTCATAAACATTCTTCCACAATGTCAGAATTTTTTTAGACTGTAGAGTGGCATTTTCCTTGACTCTTCTATATACCAAATAGCTGGACTATAGCAATTCTGAGTTCAAGCATGTGAAAATTGCATCTAAATCAAGGTCTTTCCCTGAATTATTCAAAAATCACTACATAAAAAGAGGTATCAAAATACAGATAAAGAAGAGGAAACAACAGAGAGGAGAGTGTCTGGGATCACTCACAAGTAAATAATGATAATTCAGTTGATTTAATACAAAGTACAGCAGAATATATTCTGGAGAGCACATGTGTGATGGTGTGAGCTAAACTGTTTACATGAAAGATTAAAGAGGATGAAGATATTTCAGAGAGTGAGAACTGGCAATGTCAAAGTCACAGAATATTAAAGAACAGAGCCTAAACTGCATGTTTGATTTTTGACCACTTAAC
Source organism: Argya squamiceps (assembly GCA_037834095.1). NCBI lineage: Eukaryota > Metazoa > Chordata > Aves > Passeriformes > Leiothrichidae > Argya > Argya squamiceps. The sequence goes on from JBBMKD010000194.1 coordinate 12,618,688, forward strand.
TATGTCGATCACAACATTTTACCCTGTAGGAGCTTCAGGAAGAAAGAGTTATAGACACATTTTGTTTTCTTGGACTGTGAACATTCTAGCACCTATCTTTCCCTAGATTTTTACATGGAGAATTTCCACCTTTTTTTTTCCTTTGTTACCAGAAAAAGGCACTTTCCTAACTCCTAAGCAAAGCCACATGCTGGAGCAGCAGTGTCCTTCACACACATGCTTATCCAAAACTGCAAAACCATAGCAAGTGCTTGGGTTAACCTACATGCCAATTTAATGTTGGATCATCAGGGATCTGGTCACTTCCTATGACAAAGGATCCACTTTGAGTGGGATCAGGGTGATGTTAAACACAGCACACAACACGTCAGGGATTCCATCTGAGGAAGAACTGCAGGATCTGTCCTCCTGCTTTTATTTGTCTTGTAGGTGCTGCTCATTCATTTTTCAAAGCTGTATTTGTTGCGATATCACGAGCGTGCCCAGTGGCAGAAGATAAAGGAAGGCAAAATCAAAGTGACACTGAGTAACTCTACACATTAAGCTTTGATGCAGAAACATATTGTTTGAAAATATTTGGTGTGCAGCAGGTCTGTCAATTAGAGCTAATTATTTTTCTCTGATCAGGAAGAATGCAATCTTGTTTTAGGCAGGTTTCTTTGAAATGTACGTCTTTTATATAACTTCATTATAGGAAAATACTTCTTCCAAATTACTTCTTTTCTCGGCTGCTTAGCTATTGACTCAAATTGTCTGTGTTGAGTAGTTCTCTCTGCTTTGATAATTAACTTTTGATCATTACTGAATTTAGCAGCTCTAGTCAGATGTGCTCATAGCCGTCCTCCTCAACTATTTCAGTGTTCATCGCCTTTAATCTTTGAACAAAATGATCTCATTGAGCCTCCATCAGCCCTGCTACTCAGTTAATAATTCCTGTTTCTCATCTTCATGACTGAGTTTGATTTGTTTTAGACTTGATGCAAGCTTTTGATTATTAATTTAAGGCATTTCAAAGACAAACATGTTTTAAGAGTTATTTTTTCTATCTTATATTCCTAGGCCTTTACAAGTAAGAAACTGATTTTAACTTCACAATGACTCCTAAACTTCATGTATTAAAAGTGTTTTCTAGAAACAGAACAGGTGGGAGGTCCCTAGACCCCCATATAAGTGCCCTGAGTGACAGATGCTGCTGCCAAAGATTGAAATGAAATTGGACTGGCATAATGTAATATTCAATGGGTGTTAGGAAAATTACATCATGGGACCTTTGCTAATTTTGAGCTTGAAAACATGCATTAAAATAATTTAGGATGATTAGAAAATGGAAGTTAGAGTGAACAAGACAATCATTCCACTTTAATTTGCAATTTTCTTCTGATTTTTTTTTTTAACAATTATAGCCTCTCAATAATTGTGCTCCTGCTCCCTAAGACCTTATTTCAACAGCTGATTCCAGTGTTGAATAAGAAGGAAGAAGACGAGGAATGTGTGAAAAGACACAGAGGCTCATCCATCAGAGAATTTTTGCCCAGGGATGTTTTACCCTGATTCGTGTAGCTGTGAATGACTCCTACCTCTACACCTGATTTTGGTGCTAGTTGTTTTATCAGTAGCTGAAGAAGCACCTGCACTGTGCTGTACTTGCTCTGTAGTGTGGATTTACCCAAAAAACTTAACTTTGTTAGAAAGTATTTAATTATTACATTTAATTATTACATATACATTAATTATTAATAAGCACAAACTACTTCTAGATTGTGAACAAGGACTGCAAAATGTGAAAATAATGCTTTTATTCACCACTATCAATTACCTCACTGGCTTTTGGATTGAATGAACCAGAAAAAGTATTCCAGTTGGTACAACCTTCCTACATCACAAAGGAGAGATGAATGAACTGACAAGAGGATGGCTCAAAAATAACCAAGTAAAAACTGTTGGCATCTGCAAAATGAATATTTTTGGTGAAGTGTTACAGGCAAAGTGTCTGCTACCCAAAGAAAATATGTACTTTCCATTACATAACTGAAAATCCAGAATTTTCATTGAAAACTATTCTGAGAAAGTGAGATTAGACAAAAATAATTTTTCCAAGAATGTCCCCCTCACCCTCCTGATCCAGAAGCAGAGGTGAGCCAGCTAAGAAGGCAATTGCTGAACCTCAAAGCATCTCTTAGGGTGAGACAGAAGACACTTCATGCCATCAAATGTGTTGGCAGAAGGCAGACCTTCTTGCTCAAACTTTTCTCCTTTTTTCCATGAGGTCCTGCAACTCTAACTCAGGTTTATTTTCCAGTTTCTAAGCAGCTCTGTCTGCTTGGGTGAAGAGCCAAGTGACTAGACAAATAAGTTTACAACCCACCACACTCTTCTATGCTGTAGGTATAGAAGAGGCTCCTCAGAGGCTCAATCCAACAGTACAGCCAAAACAAAGATACTTTCCACACTAGTTTAGTTTTATATGTATAGTTTATATCTCCTCCTAGATGATAATTTGTTTTGAAAGTTATACCATGCTCTGATTTATCCAGAATGCCTTCTCTGTGATCCTAAGCAACCAGCTGAGAACCACAACTTATTGACTCTGCTGTGCTCTGATTCTCTGGTGATGCAGTTGGTGCTAAATACAGTTGGATTTGCTCTGGAGGAAGAGAACATGGTGTGCAGCAAACAAACCATCCACAATTGTGCTGGGAATCAAAAAGACAAAACCCAAGGCCTGAAGGATCAGTATGTGCATGTACCAATGTATGTATTGTGCTCCTTATTTTTTTTTTCCTCTTTAATACATTGGCTACACTCTCCTCTACCTGTCCCCTAATGTCAACAGAGGAGATTGTGTTTCTTTCTTGCTAATTGCCTTTGACATGAAGTTGGCAACCTCACATTTGAGATTCTGTGTGTGATGTTCCCAGTCAGTCTCACCTCGAGGACAAAAAGCCCAACGTTACTGTATCTAGGACCAAAAACAATGGAGGAGATACTGTCCTCCTCATGTCACAGTTTTAAAAATTAGTATTTCTCCTTCAGGATTCAGATGTGTGGAATGGATTAGCCAAAACCCATTTATTTTTGGTAGTATCAAGTCAGCAAGCATGTGGTATCTGCAAATCAGAATGGTTCACTGAGCCCTGGCTGTGTATGAACCACAGAGAGCTCCCCACCATTGCTTTGAGCAATGCAGTAACCTTCATGGATTCACAGACAAAAGCTCAGGAGTAGTTGAAATAATGCAAATTTCATTGCCGTCATTGCAGTGGAGGTTGGGAAAAACAAAATAAAATTTAAAAAAAAAAGAAAAAAAAGAGTTTAAGTGACCAAATCTAAACCAGTCTGTGGTTTAGGAGTCACCTCCAACCTTGATGAACACAAACTACTTTTAATTGAGCAACCACACAGATGTATTTCCATCAGCATTTTTTTTTTCCCAAATCCCTGCTTTCCATCAGTCTAATGGTGTAAATCAAACTAGAGAAAGTGTCCAATTCTTGAAGAACTATTCTACACATTAAAAAAAAAAAAAAAAAAATCAGAGAAAAGATCTACACACACACAGAGTGCACACGGCACTCTGAGGAGTGCTTGGCTGCCTTGCGCAGACGTATCTGAGCTGGTTTTAAATTAGCCAGTGTGGATACTGTGAACATTTGTTGCTTTTGCCAGGCAGGTTTCAGTTTACTCAGTGTCTGTGGTGAACTTTACAATAGAAACTGTTACAGCTGCCTGTCAGTGAGCGGCCCTACTGCAAAGATAACTCACATTACATGTTTGCTTATTTTAGGGCTTCAGTACTAATGTACCTTGACAAAAGAGGCTTTAAACAGTGTCTTCCTTGCCCATTAGAAATGCTCTTGATGAGAAGCCACTGTTTGTACTAATTTTGAGTCCTCAATCCAAAAAAGGAGAAATTGAAATATGATATTACAAATTCTACTGATTCTGTTGTTGCAGTCCTGTGAACCACTGTAACCTACTCCAGGTGACTCTGCCTTCTCAGGGGAGTTGGAGTTGATGATCTGAGATCCCTTCCAACTCTGAAATTCTGTGATTGTCAATTTAAAAATGCTAACCAATGTCTCATAAAACCTAGTAGATTTAAGTGTTCTGACAGCACCCACTGACTATGGCAGAGAACAGAACTCTGTCTAGAGCTAGACCTGATTTTTCACAAGAATTATTTTATTTGGAAAACAACCACACATCCCTGGTGACCGAAATTCAGAGAATAGATTGTACTGAATGATCCATTTTTAAAAAAGAAGATCCACATTGAAATTGTGGTTTGAAACACCATTTCCTGGAAATTAATTTGTTACAAATTGATCACAAATGACCAAGGCTTAGTGGATGATGATCCTATTGTGAAAATATAAAAGATTTATTGGTAACTAAAACTCAGTATTTGCCATTGTCTTATTTACTGATGATTTTTCTAAAATGTGTGTTTGGTTCAGCCCTCCAGAGAGCTAACAAATAATTTAAAAATCCATTCCTTGCTGGGTTTACTCCATAGCTGCACTTCATCATGTTAATCACATGATTAAAAAATTGAACAGGCAGAAGAAACACATAAAAAGGTCAAGAACCCTTTATAAGAGAAACAAAAAGTTTTCCCCAAACTTCCTTCAAGGAATAAGCAGCACAAGGCTTGTTTCAAAGAATATCCCTTGACCTCACTGTCCAGCTGCAGACAGTCACCACAATCTGTGTATTGTTCAGTTTCCCACTTCTAGCAGAACCATCTTTTCTATCCCTGAAACTTATGAAGAGTGCTGATATTTTGTGCTCTTATTATTAATATCTCTCTCTCTCTGCACGAGGTGCAGTTTCAGAGTGCAGTGCCTGAATGTTACTTTTGCAATGTTCACTTGCTCTGCCACAATGGACACCTCAAGATCCAGCCCCTTGCACCCCTGCTCATTTGCAGTTGATGCCCTTAGGGTTTCCCTTTCTGATAAAGGCCCTCATCTCATTTCTTTGGGAATCCAACCTACCCTTAGTCTTCTCCCTGCTTTAAGTAAATGAATAGTTCCCTAGACTTGAGAAGCAGAAGGGTAGAGTCATGGAGTACCAGCAGTGGCAGTGAATTGAAGTTGCTGCTCTTCATGCTGCCCATTTATTTCCTGTGCAGGAAATAAAGACTTGCAGGACTTTAATTTATACTGAACATTACATCTATACAGAATGTTAAATGTATTACAAGAAGCCAGCAGAGACAACAGAGGTAAACACGCATGAAATAACTTTGCTGACCCTGGTCTGGTTCAGTACATTGCTCAGATGACTTAGCAAATTACTAAATTGCACTGTTCCAAAAATTAGACTTAATAGTATTGCCATGAAATTGGTAATTTTGAAAAGCAGGCACACTCTCCAGGGGAGCACCCTGCTCAAATGAATTGCACTGTCACACCGTGGTCCTGACCTGTCCCTGTGTGCAGGGAGATCTGTTCTGGGAAGATTCATCCTGCCAGAACAGAACACAGCACCTACAACCCCAGCAAACCTTGCAGTGGCAGATGAATTCATCCTAAGAAAAATTAAGGTGTTTAGTTTTCATTACTGTTCTCTTTCTGGAATACCTCCAGGAGAGATCAGCTTTCACTTCTCTCCTTATTCTGGCTGACAGAGGCTAATTACTGGATTTATCATGCCCTTTCCAGCACCTACTTTATGCTTTTTCTGGCCACCTGTAAGTCCCTCCTTCAGCCTTTTGCAGTCCTCCCTATCTCAAACCCAGCACTAGCACTATCCTCTATTGGTGTAAAAAACCCCCAGGAATTCAGATTTTGAAGTTCATAGACGGTTGCTTAGGCTTTTACAGAAGAGCAATGCTGCAGGTGGCCAGTGTAAGAAAACCAGACACTTCCTTCACCAAAATGCTTCACCAGACATTCATGATAAAAACCCCACTCTCCTTCTGAGGAGAAAAGGGAGATAAATGTGTCCTGTGTGGTCAGATTAGTGAGTGCTGAGCACTGAGATGGCCTGCAGGTATCACAGACTTCAGATTTATTTTACAGGACAGTATGGCCAAGGCTGGATTTTCTCTTAGCAACAACAATGCTGGGGTTGAGCAATTCTCTCACCTGCTGCTGCCTCTGCTTTGTTGCCAAAGCACTGCAGGGCTTCTGCATAAGTAGCACACATAACAAGAGGCTCTGGTGAAATGTATTTTCCTCATGCTTATAATAAAGACTCCTTTATAAAAAATTGTGTGCACAACCACGCACACACACACACAGAGTACATGGCCCATCCTGTGGACTGAAAGCCTCATCTCCCTCTTCTCTACCAACCAAAAAAGTCTGGCAGATCCCCAGCATCAGGTTCTTATGACTGTACTGAGGAACCACCTCTATTTGAGTAGTGACAGAGTCATCAGGGGTTCTAAAGCTTCTCCCTCACATGGATGATGTCCTGCAGTGGGGCTGACAGAGCTTGGTAGCTTCAGGCTGGGGGCAGAAGGGAACCCAAGATCAGCCCCTGTGGCAGTCTTGTGGGATTATGGAGTGCCTGCCCACTTGTGGGGAAGAGAGGAGGAAGGTTCTTGAAGATGTAAAACTTTTCAGCTAAGGCCTTTCATGCCCCCTTCCTTAGGGCTGCCTGCCTGCCAGCATTTCTTTTCCTCAATTGTTTTCTTTACTGTGCTGGAGGGTTTTTGACACTGAGCTGCCAGTGTCAACCCATGGAAATCTTGGAAAAGGTGAAGTGGTGGGAGGGATGGAGTTCCTCCAGTTCCTGTGCTGGTCTGGACAGATGCTGCCCCAGAGTCCAGGCCAGAGCACCGCTGCAAGGTACAGAGGCAAAATCCTTCTTGATCTGTACCCCTGTGAGCTCTACAGCAACCATTTTTTTCTGTATTAATCCCCTTCCTCACTGATGGATGACCTCCACAATAACAACATGTGTGAAAAAAATCACATGTGATTCTGTGAATTTGAACAAGTTAAAAGTTTTTGGTAAGACTATGTGTTTTAGTGGTGTGCTTTGCTTTTTTGCAGGAAGCTCAGCCCAGATCACAGGGTGATATATGAAGGCTTCTGCTCATAATAAACAAATGATATGAACCTAAATCATTACCATGTGAATTATAACCTTAGATATGTCAGTCATCAAATCTCCTATCACCAAAGATTTGCCTAACAGAAGCTGGAGTATTAACTGACACAGTTGATATATTGTTGTTTCAACCAGTGTTGTGCACAATAAAATAATCTGAATAACAATTAAAATGGACTGAGGTAGCAAGAAGGGACATACATCCATGAAAGGATTTTTCATGGTTAGAGACTGACAAGGTTGGAGAATGACTGTGTTATCCTAATAGCTTCTGTTTTCATTAATGGCTTAATGAAAACATTTCCCTACAATTATAAAGCATGACTGCAAATCTTGAACACTGGAATGTGTGTTCTTTATCAAACCCACACTGCTGTGGCTACAGCTGATGCTGCACCACTCTGGGATTTCAATGGAACCCAGTGACAGATAAACTGTTTACATTAAAAGACTCTATCAAAGTTATTTTGCACCTAGTTTCATCCTAATCCATCTGATTTTTCTATAGCTTTGACAAGATGACCTCTCTCACTGTGTGTGCAGTATTGATGTCATTACTGAAGAGCTGTTCTTCAGCCTTTCTGCTGATAACAAAGTAAATGGAAATGTAGAGAAACCTTGGGGAGGTAAACAGCTTGTTCAGGATCCAGCTAAAAAATGGGAAAAAATAAAGCAGGTAAGGATATCTATTGTTACAAGGAAAGTGACCACTGCTGCACTTTAAGAAGTGTTTACATGATATGATGAAGGCATATTATGCCTTAAAACTTCATAAATTCTAAACAATTTAACTTGAATAAAGGCATTGAACGCTGAGCATGTATTGTAAGAATTCAAAGCTCAGCCTATGGCTGATTACCTTTTAAGACTCAGCTAAAAGCTCAAACATTTTGAATTTAATTTCCTAATACTAACCTAGCAGAAAAGAATTATGTTTATGTAAAATACAAACAATAGAGTAGGGCCATGAATTACATGCATGTCTTGTGTTTCTAGGATTTTCAGAGAAGTGGCAATCACTAAGGGGAGAAGAAAAAAAAAATCAAGTAGAAAAAAACATCTCATTGATTTGTTCTGCCAAAACCACTATATACATGAAATACTGAAAATGGAGCAGGTCTGTAACCAGTATCAAAGTTTCTTTGGTTCAAAACACACAAAACACCAGCAATGTGCTTTAAATTAAGTACACATTTAAAAGGTTAACAGGACTACTCCTTAGGCAGAAGAACAAAGAGGAGCTGGTTAAAGAAAATTGTGTACACCACAGCTACTTAAAATACTGTATCCAGGCACAACTCATTTGGATGCCTTTGAGCTCAAAGCTTATTTGAATTATACAGAGGTGTTTTGGAGAACAAAAATACTAACCTGTGTTTTATCTAAGCTCCTTCTGCTGACTGAACCACTAATTAAAAATCTTCACTACTCTTCCTAATTTCTGATGTAGTTTTTTTAACAGAGTAATAAAGCCAGTGTCCTTCCTCAGAGAAGAGTGTCTGAAATGCCTTGTCATCTCCTGGTTTTACCAACAGCACATGTCACCTGCCCTGTCACCTCTTGTAGCCAGCCTGAACATCCTGTGCCACTCTGAATGCAATACTGATGCATATCCCAATGTTCCTCTCAGTGACAACACCACAAGAGTTCACAATCCAGGCAATGCACACATGTAGCAGCACCTCTGAAATAATACATTAAACAGATGTGTACCTGATATTATAAATATGTGACATAAAAATCCATTGGGCTGGTCAGTGTACGTATTAAAAACCATTCAAGTAGGTCAAATTGTGGATAACTTAAAACTTTAAAGACAGCAATTTTAATAAAACTGTCAATACAATTTTCTTTGTAAAAACATTTGACACTGATTATGCTGCTTATATTGAAAGAGAAACACAAGGTCTATATCTTCAGATCTTTTATTGAACTGCGAGCGCAGCATCAATAACTGCTCCTCAGCTGTAAATGAAAATTGATTCCAGATCTAACCCATCGTTTTTTGTGTGTCTTTAATCCCAAATCACCCACAATGAGACAGGAGAACCAGCATTTTGTCTGTGGGACAAAGCTGGTGTCCCATGGGCAGCTGCACAGGGTGCGCACTGGGGGCACTGTGGTTGTGTTCACGTGTGTAAGGTGCACACAAATGTAAATTCAACCCCTCACTGAGAGGGCCAGGAGGTGCTAACAGGAGTCATTTTAACTTCCCTCACGCCCTACTGCAATGACCTGCACGGTCCAAAGCTTTACAGACCTGAAATCTGAAGGCAATGAACACCTCATTGCACCTCCTGCAGGTCGCAGCCCAAAGGAATTCACTCAACAATTTCTGCATCAAGCCCACAGCTGCCAGAAGGCTAAAAGGGAAAGAACCCACAAGATTTCTGTGCAACTTGCAGCAGTTTGGCACCAGGAGGTTAAATTTGCAGTCAGCTCTCACTTCCTGAAGCCTCTTAAGCCCTCTGGGGTGAAATTAAAGTGTACAGTCTCCTTCATAATTTTCTTGGTGATATGTTGCTAGGCCATCATCATGTGTGCCTTAACCAAAACAAACACAACCCTTACCTTAAGGAGGGTTCTCCAAATCATGTTCATAACTTTTAGGAGCAATTTCCAGTTATTCAAAGTTCTGTTTCAAAAGGGAATGCCAAAACTAGGCAGCACAATCAGCAACAGCCTCACTGATGCCATCTATAGAATAAACACTGACCTCAACCTGGTAGTTCCTATCCTACCCAAAAATGAACTTCTCCTTCTCAGTTACAAGACTGACTGGAGCTATTGTGTGTTGTGCTCCTCCTCAGCAGTGGGGAGAAAAGGAAGATCTGTAACACCTGAAATAGTGGGAAGCCCCACAGCACCCTGAGTAAATGCAAGGCAGTTCATAAATGAGGGTGCTCCTTCATAGGAGGGAGGGAGGAAAACAGAAGAGCTTTGTTTCTTGCAGCAAAAGTTTCTAACAATCTTCCACCTTGACAAATGGACTACTGCTGGTCTCAGAACATGGGCTGATAAGTCAAACTCTCCCCATATTCTTCAGACTTTCACTAAAAGTTGATATCCAAGCACATTTATGGATCAGTGTCACTACTGCCCTGGAAAAATTGAAGGGTCCATAGCAATTCTCAAAGGACAAATCCTAGGGCTCCCTGCTGACCACTGTTCCCAAAGAATTTTGATTTCCCAAAAATTAGAGTAGAAATAAAGGAAACAAACTAAATTATTGCATACTATGTTGGGGTTTTTGAATAAAAGTGAGTAAATGCCAGCTCATGCTTTACATTGGCTGCAGGCTTATAGCAGAAAAAAATCATAAAGACTGTAAAGACAATGATTCCACTCCCTTATAGAAATGCTGCATAAACTGCTAGAACGGTTTTGAGCTGAGAGTTTTAATCTTTTCTCTCCCTGCCAGAATGAGCACATGTGTACACCTGAATAACAACAGTCCTTTGACTGCAAAATATTTATGTTGAAAAAGCCCTTGAAGTTACTTTATTGTTGTTTATGTGTCTGACCAGTGGGCCAGATCAACCCTTCTTCCAGTTTCCAATCCCCTCTCCTTAAAGTGATGTGGCAGAGGCTGCTGAAGTGTAATGAGTGAGAGATGCAGCAGAATCCTGCTGGCCTTAGCCTGCCAAAAATGTGAAGGCAGACACGGTCATTCACTCAGGAAACCTAAAAAGCTGTGAGCTGTATAATTCTGTCTACACCCTATTTGTCATACAAATAGAAGAGATGCAACCATACTGATGTGGGGTACACAGGAGAGCTGAAGGTTCCCTTGAAGTGCAGGGCATTTAAGAAATTTAATTCTCAGTGTGCTTGTGTCCAGTGACTTTATTTGGAATCCCAAGGATAAAGGTCAGTTAATAAATGACACCAAATTGGGTGCTCAGTGGTGGGCTTGGTAGTGCTCCGTTAAGGGTTGGACTGGATGATCTTGGAAGAGATTTTCTAACTGAAATGACTGTATTAAAAAAAAAAAAATTCTAAGCAGTACAAAATTTTGAGAAACTACATGAATGGTCCCAATGTTGTTCTCTTGTTTGTGTGCAGCCTGTGCTGTGAATGTGTTACTGGGAAGACACGAGGAGCTTTGGGGCAGTCTGAGGCTCCTTCCCCAGCACAGAAGGGCCCAGGCTGCAGCCCCTGGGAGCAGGACACTGATCAGCCACACCACTGCCCTGGTGAGAGGGATGTCTCCACTGACAGCAGTGAGGGCTCACAGGACCCCTCTGTGCACTGAGTCCTTCCTGCCTGGGATTAACATCAGACATGACATCTGCTCACGTCAGTGAGGGCTTCTCATCTGATGTCAGCAAGCACAGGTCCAGGCATTTGCCTCTTCATTCACCAGTGACAAAGGATTTCATCCTAGCAGTGTGAACTGTGTGACCTCAGAACTCTGTAAATTCTACTTAAGTCACTAGAAAACTATTACTGTAGGGAAACAACAGTAACTGCTTCCTGACAATGTATTTCCATTTCTGTATTTTAGGCAGTTCAGGATCACAATGCCATTTTACAGGACCATTTGGGCAAATCTGCAAACCTGATGGTGTCATAAGTCACCATGTCTGCACAACACTGCATTGCACAACCACAGGATTTTGACCTTTTGGCTTCAGAATTCAGTGTGAGTCTTGCCAGTGCTAAAAAACACTGACTTGTATGACTAAGGGGTCAACTTTCACCAGAAGGTAAATCTTTCCTGGCATGACCCTAAAGGATGGATGAGGTAGGCTGAAGGAGAACATTTAGGAGGTTTAAAAATAAGTAAGAAAGAATGATTGGCCTATAATTAACATTTCCCAGACTGAACAGATGATCCTATGCTGAATTATAGCATCACCTTCCTCTCTATTGCAGACATTTAAACATTTGAACCTATTGCATATATAAAGTAAAAGGAAGGATGAATTTAACACAAAGTTTCATTTTTTTTTCTGATAAGAATGTTGAGAATATGAATTTCACCAGCTTTCTTTCCCAGTGTTAGCCATAAATATTTATAAAGTGGGAAGTGGGAAGGATAGAGACTGACATGAGCCAGTTTTCTGAAAATGATTCTTCATTAGCATCCCAAGTACATGGAGGAACTTTCAGTATTGATTCAGAGCTACATGCTGAGGGCTTTCCCTTTCACCAATGGGAGTCACTGGATTACTGTGGACTCCCAACCCTTGACTCTCTAACTGGAACAAAAATTTACAGACCAGATTTTCTTGTGTGAGCCTGTATAAATGGATTGCAAAGAGCAAACAACCTCTGTAGTTGTATTGGTGCTCCTTTTACACACACACACCCAAAAAGGTCATGAATTCAGAAAAAGGGAACAAAGCAAAGTTAGTTTGGTACAAGGGAGGTCAGAGATCCAGAGCACATTGGCTGCTCCTGGGTGATGCTCCATGTGGTCTCTAACTCAAAGGTTAGTAAGTCATATTTTGGTTTAGTTTAATCCACTTCACAAAGTTAACCAGCAAAACTCCAATACATTCCTGTTTGAGAGTAATGAGAAGGAAGCAAACGAGGTTTAAGCTAATGGGTTCTGCAGCAAACCAAAATGCTTTTTGTGCAAATACAGCAAGTCAACACACAGAGATCCAACCAATGAAATAACTTTGTCAGTCTAAATGGTCTATGCACTTATATTTCATGTATTTACCTGTTCATTGTCATCTTCATCACTGCTGAGTTTTAGATCATCCTCAAGCATTCTGATAAAAAAAAAGAGAAACAATATAGAATTACAATTAATGAATTAACTTTGTGTACAATGGGCCAAATGTACACCTCAGCAAAGTCAAAGGTAAAACTCTTTCAATTCAACAACAGCAAAATCAGACCTAAGGTAAGTTAACTGATGAATTGTCTAAATAAGTATGTATTAGTGCTTCTTTGTGATTCTAGGGAAGAACAAATGACTTTCAGACTCATCCATCATGAAGTTTGGCAGTCAGTTGCTCTGTCCTCTTTTATTTCCACATTGCCTCACAGGGATTAGTCCATATACACCTATATGTGTTTCCAAATCAGAGGAGAAATCCAGCTCTGAGACTGCTAAAAACTGAGAAAAAGTCATCCATGTTTCATTCTCAGTCTGGAGCACCACCAATTTCCTTTCTGGTACCAATCCCTGCTTTATCAAACTGAGAATGCAAAGTGGATAACAGCGAGAAGAGGAGGTGCTTGTTTGAGGTTTGATGGTGTTGTTAGTGTCCAAAGGCAGAGCAAACATTTTCAAGTGGGGAACCTGCCAGTTCACATCCCATTTTTATATATTTATTCATTTTTAATACAGGAAAATCTCACAGGCCTGTGCCCTGCCCTTGGTCAAAGGGAAAGGAAGCTCCTCAAAGATGTGGCAGTCCCTATGCCTCCTTCCCTTCCCTTGGCAAAAGAAAGACTTGAACTGCAAATTCAAGTCAAATTCAAACACTCTTATGACTTATTTTAATCCAAGGCTTGGGTATGGGAAAACACATGGGGTCAGAAACCCTGTTATTTGCTGCTACAGAGACAGAAAAGGGATCTTATTTGGGGATCTGTCTACCTGGAGGGACGAGCAGTCACCAAATAAACTCCTGTGTAGCTTCCCATATATTCATCCTTTTATCTGAGCTGATAATCATCTGGGCACACTTCTACCTCACACCCATCTTTTCACCTTGACAAACTGTCTCATCCCAGGATGACGTAGGAATGAATTGGCACATTTCCCTCTGACCTGCTGCAGCAGCCACTAAAATCACAGATCTTCCTTTCTGCCAGCCCCAGCTCCTTTACCCACGGCAGGAGGCTTGCAAATTGCAATTATTGTTTCCTTTCTGCCTTGATGGGGGGACTGAAGTCTATGATTTTTTATTGTTAGCCTTTAAATAACTCCAGCAATCAATGGATGTTCTGTTAGGAAGGGATTTACTTTTTTTTTTTTGTTTGAAGACTACCAGTAAATCATGGAAGTCTCCTGACTCACGGAATTTTAAAGAAGGGACAATAATCCCAGTGTGGAAATTTTAGAACATTTGAAGCCCTGATGGTGCCCTTAAAAATTGAAGGAGATCTTTAAACTGGTTTGTGAGTCATCTGTCTTTCAGTGACCTCTGTTGTCGGGCAAGCCAGTGGTTAGAAAGTATCTGGACACATAACTACCACTCATTAGCATCCTGATAAATGGCCAATGCCTCCCTGTAATATGTGAACCCATAAAAGTACCACTGCAGCATGGATTAAAAAAAAAAAAAGCTTCTAGAAGTTAGTAGTTGTGGTGGGGTTGACCTTGTCTGGAAGCCAGGTGCCCACCAAAGCTGCTCTATCTCTTCATCTGGACAGGAGAGAGAAAATGTGACAGAAGGTTTGTGCGTCCAGAAAAGGACAGGGAGAGATCACTCAGCAATTACTGTCAGGGGCAAAACAGACTCAACTTGGGGAAAGCAATTAGAAGTATTGCCAATGAAATAAGAGTAGGACAAAGAGAAATAAAACCAAATGATAGACCACCTTTCCCCCACTTTTCCCTTCTTCTGCCTGTCTGCAGGGCTGCTCCTCTCACACACTCCCACTCCTCTCTTCCAGCTGCTGTTGCACAGCAGTTTTTTCCCTTTCTAAAATCTGTCACTGTCACTGCTGGGCTCAGCCTTGGCTGGTGGCAGGTCCATCCTGGGGGTTGGCACTGGAAATGGGGGAAGCTCCACACAGAAGTCCCCCCTGCTACCAAAACCTGGCCATTCAAACCCAACACTCAATTTTTCAGGGATTATTAATCTTTAGAGGCCTGGACTTTGGCGATGAACAGGAACTTTTAATGCTGTTTATCTAGCAGACACATTCATTTGTTTCCCCAGAGCCATTACTTGCTGTGCCATTCTCAATGTATGGCTGTGCCTTGATCTATCCTCAGTCCCTGATTGTTATCTGCAAGTCTCATTACACCAGAAGGACAATGCCCCCAGGAAACCCAGACCATTTTCATACAGGGCTATATCATCCTGACTCTTCACTCTAATTCAATCCTACACTCCTACTTTTAAACCTACATTTCACTTTAATGTGTAAATTATCCACTGCTTTAAAGAATCACTGCTGGATAATGCATTCTATTGTTATTTTTTAATGCAGATTTAAGTGGATATAATGCAAAGATCTTTTCATGAATGAAACACAAAGGGTGGTATGTTTTCTTTCTTTCAGCTGTTGGGTAGTTTGGTTCTTTTTTTTTTAATTTGTTATGTGTTAAATTCCTTTTTGACATACCATAGTAGAAATAAACCAAAAAAGGACAAAAGAAATTCCATATTGGATAAATGGAAAGAACAAAGAAGAAAACATAAAAAAGATAAATGGATGCACTTACTAAACTAACCCTACAGCCATCTGAAACGGCTGATTAATAACTGCCCTCATACAGCCCATACTGCAGACACTTCCTAACAAGTACAGTGAGCGTAAGACATGTTTATTGAATATTGAAAAATATAAAATTGATATAAAACATGATTAGTAGGAAGGACAACTGTTAGAGTTGGTTTCAGAGAAACTAAATTTGCAGGATTTATGAGTTCCCTTCAAGAGACTAATAGATGTTTAGACAACTAGGGAGAGGAAAAAAATTGGATTTTGGCATTTCTTTAGCAGTTCCAAGCTTATCACTTGGAGTATATAATTCTTCTTAGCCCGTTCTGCTAAATGAAGAATATGTCATCCCATTCAGTTCCAAAACTCAAAGCTTAAACAACTAAACTAACCAGCTTCTAAAATGCATCACACTCCTCTGGCAGATGGAATAATTAAAGAGAAACTGAGTATAGTATCAGCCAGAAATATATGATAGCCAGAGAAGTGAGGAAATAAATTAAATATACACAGTACATGCAAATGTGGAATGCTGAACACTTCAAATAACCTGCTCCCAGGGAATATTGGTTGGAAAAAGTAATATTTTACACAACGCAGAGGACTAGATGGTGTTCGTCCCACAATTTTAAAATGTGCTTAATATTCTGAAGACATGGGTCACAGTAGCTTGTACTGTTTAATGTTTCTATTAACTCTCATTTATAAGCAAGTACCATCTGATTGCACTCAAAGCCCAATAAGGACTTTTTAAGATTGCCAGCCACCTTAATTCAAGGTGACTATTTCACTATCACATCTAGAAAGGTATTTTAGCTTCAAAGCCCTGAGACAGAAGAGATACAGATATCTACAGCTCTCCAAAACACTGCCTGGATGGTCTGAATGTGAAATTAGGCACTCTTGAGTGAGAGGTCCCTCTAAACAGCCATCTGATCTATTCTGCTCTATGTAATTGCTCACCTCAGAAACACCCAGACTGGAGATTGCAGAGAATATTTGTTATTAAGATCAGGACAGCTATTAATAAAGGCCAATTTGGAGGCTATGTTAAAATTACAATGAATACTGCCAATGAGGGCAAATCAAAGAGAAAACTGCCTGTATCAGAGAGCTACCTCCAGGGGTGTTATGAATTAATTTTATTTCCTATTCTTCTCTGACCCAGCTGACATTATTATTGAATATACATGTACTTGTTTGTCTTTTCATCCATAGCTAATGCAAAACACCACTTTAGGGAAAGAATAGGATTAAGTACGATTTTTTATTTCATTATTAGAGCAATGCCATTTACTATAACAGTTGAAGTTGTGTCAGCACATTTATTATAATCTACAATTTTCAGAGGTTTATAATTTGGAATGTGGAATTATTGCAAAGCAGAAATGTTGGGACAAAGCAACACATTTATCTGTGGTGTAAGTAGGGGCAATCTCATTGACTGACTACAATACCCACTTCCTCCAGGGATGAATCTGCTCCCAAAGCAGATTGTTCCTACATTACAGATTTAGCTAGACAAATGGCTGAACAAGGGTTTTATTAGGATGGGTTCTGTAAAAGTCACACTAGAAATAGCAAGAACATGAACACTGAAATGGGACTTGTAGCCCATCCTGACTTTTGAGTTCAGTGGTTTTGTGCACACCAGACCTGCTGATTTGGGATCCTGTCAACAAGCAGCTGAGGATTTGATTAGGAGACATGAGATAATTCACTCCCTGAAAAAGCACTAGCACAGTATTACTCCATTTCAGTCACTTTTACAGAAGACTCTGAACTTAAAGGAGGATTTTCACTGCATCCTTTTTTGTTGTTGTTGTTGTTTAATGTATAACATAATTAAATGCTTTTAACAAATGAATAAGGTCCTGATTGCTGGCAGACTTCTGGGAAAGATATGCATTCCTTCCTGCTCTGGTGGTGGAGGGCTGGGCTGGGAGCCTGCTGTGTTTTTAGTAACTTGTTTGGTGATACAGCTTCCTTGAGGAGGAGGTGTTTAAAAGGCAGCATGGAGAGGATAAGGTTCTGCATGTCTAATCTGCTCTGGGATCAGTTCACCACTGCACTGGGGCTCACTCCAACGTGAAAACAGCCTTGTGGGAACGAGGAGGATGGAGGAAAGGGAAGAGGGTGTTGCAAGCAGACAGCCAAGGGAATACTGGGCAATTCCCTAAACCCCAGCTGCCCAGAAAATAACTCACTCATGTCAAACCACATCTGTACAAAATGCATATCCCATCTGAGCCACAGCACAGCTAACACAAGTGTTGCTCCTGCAGGAAGGAGGACAGGCAGTGGTGTTAACCAGACTTACAGGCATGCCATGCTTTTCTTGCCAGGTTTGTCTCTGGTGAAATGGGAGTACATTTCTAAGATTTCTCTGCTACAACTAGTTATTCCATTTGATATTAAAGAGAGAGCTTAGACTGTTACAGCAAGTTTCAAACTCGTGAAACTTAATAAGGCTTAATTCAGAACAGGCAGGAATTTAATAAATGTCTTTGGGCTGAAGAAAAGTAGTACTCTGCAGCCTGAGTTATGAAGCCCTTGCCACTCCTGCTTGCAGCAATGTTCCTGCAGAGGGAACACAGCCCATGCAAATAGTGACTAGCACTGAGCTGCAACCTTTTCTACCCCCGAACCTGCATGGAAATAAGGCCATCAGTTCAACACAATCTCTGCTGCTTTACCCCACGGACTTCATACCCAACTTGTTTTTCATTTTCCTGGTGCATTTCTCTGTAGTATATAAGGCTTCTCCAAGAGTGGTAACTCAAAAGGTATCATGCAAATGACAAACTCTATAATGGAATTCAGATGTATTTCAAGAATGTGTTGCACACACTGGAGCACAATTTTATTATTTATCAAGGGGGAAGAAGGGGGCTTATGTGTGTGAAAACATCTAACAATAGATTTCCCCAGAGAAGTTCATAATACAGTGAACAAAAAACTGAGGAAATGAAAATAAACGGTAGAGTAATTCCAAAGGAAGAAAGAAGATCTTTTGTTTTAAAACATCCCATCAATAAATCTTGAAAACTTATATTCATTCTTTTGCTGAAATGTGCAAGTCATCCTTCCATTATTTCCTCTGAGATACTGTAAGAGTTATGGTAAAAGAAAATCTCAGAAGATTAAATGGAATTTACAAGCACCATTTACCTTAACAGTCAGGACCATTTGTCCAGCAATTTTATACACACTTAAATATAATTTATTAATTTTCCCTTCTCCTCATCCACCATTTTCTTTCATTACGTTTTTGTCAATGATGAAGTCAGCCTTGCAAACTGCTCCTCACAGAAGTAACTTCTGCTCATTAAAGCAGTTTCAGTGGCCTGAATAGGGCTAATTTGCTTAAGGTATAGATCAACTCCTCAATCTATGGCCTGAAATCACCTCCCCTCGGAAAGGACTGAAGTCAAGTTTTGTGTTTTGATTGCAAAACAACCTGTGAGCAACAGAGGTGCCTGTTCTTTCCCCTGCCACAGGAAAGGCACTCATTAATTATCCTGCTGGCATGGTCAGCCTCCTCCTGGCCAGGGATGGAGATCCATGGCTGCTCAGGACACACTCCACCCTGTGTTGTCACATGCAGCCTTGCCTTGGTGTTCCTGGCACCATATCAGTAATTAGTGTAATTACAGCTGGTGAGAGAGAAGTAACCCCTGTGGTTTTCTATTAGGTACCTCACAATAAGAGAGTGCACTTCATTACTCATCTCTCCCTATCATCTCTTAATTTCAAAAGGATTAAGCAAAAATTAATTCTTTCAGCAGAAGAATTTCTTTATCCAGCCATCCATTAATGTCTATGGATAAAAAAAAGCTCTTCAAGTCAACTAAGATATTAAGTTGCTACCTAAGTGCATTGTAACTACTGCTCTGTTGACAGGCATTTTGTGTTTCATTAGAGCTGAGACAAGAACTTTGGGAGGAGGGAGAAATCTGCTGCCAGATTTTATGGGAATCTGTATGTAATATTCTGATATATCCAACAACTTCCCCTCTCCACTGAGCTTCAATTCTGCTTGCAAACAATGCTTCCAACAGAATGGGATCAGAAATGGGTTAAAATATTTTAATGGTGTAAGAGGAAGTTGCAAACAAATCACAGAAAGTATCTTTTTGTTTCAAGCTGGTGAGTTGATACTTTTGCCTTAATAACACTCATACCACTGGGTTTGCCTTCTGCCTCAGAAAAGTGTGATCTCCTTCACCTTGTGTCTCCCTCACTGCCCAGTGACCCCACACAATCTCTGTTTGGCAAGTTCAGAGTCTGATGCATCATTGAAGCAAAAAGAGGGGGGAAAAATGAGAGAAAAGAGAGACAAGAACAAAGAAAAGTATGGGTCCAGGAAAAACACAGGGAGTGACTAATAGTTTCTAAAAGTGCCAGTATAAAATGTGCATTCTCAGAGTTTGTGAAGAATAAAAATGAGCACCCACCTTTTTTCTAGTGTGCTCAATTCTGACAGTGTGCACAAAGCTTTTATTATTTTCCCTTTGATAAACTGCAATGGCTGATATAATTTTGGGTTCTGCTATTTATCAAGAGCAATATATAGTCCAAGAGCCATTTCTGTGATACATACTCATTTCCAATACATTCCACATGAAAAACACCTGCTTACTCCAACCACATTTGATTAAAACTGTCTCCTAGCCAGAGCACCACTATTTTCTCTGGTAAACAAGCCTTCAGTTGGCATATTTACACACAAAGGCTACAGGAACTTAGCACACATTTAAACAATGATTGATAATTCTACCAACAACTTGCAAAGGTGACTTTAAAAAATCATACCAGAAAATATATTAAAGAAATTTGTCCAACAAAGAATGAAATAACACAGGACTAGCTCCTCTATCCAATGTTCTTCAGTGCATATGACCCTGTAAAAGTGGGTCTGGCTCCCTCATTTCTGTGCAAATGAACAACAGCTCAATAAAACTGTAAAGGAATTCTTTACTTGTTCAAAAGGAAGGCTTGAGACGTTTAATAATGCCTGGTAGAAGGAAGGTAGAAGGTTGGCCACAGGGAATGTGAGGAAGTACCAGGGGTTTGTGTGTGCAATGGGGAACTGACCAGGAGTTTCAGGGCTGCTAAGGCACTAAACCTCTACAAAAATACTGCTGGACCATACCTGGTACACAGGGTAGTTCAAAGATGATCAAAAATCCCCACAGAAGGCAAAGATAAGGTGGTCTTGGGGAAGGTGAGCTTCATTTTCACTGCCTTAATTTGTGATCAGTTTTTAAAGACACTTTTGTACCTGCAAAATCCTGCATCAAGGACTCAAAGCTATCCCACAGATCTGATACAGACTTTGCAAAGACAAATGAATCTTCAGTAAGACTGTACCCTTCTATCCCTAAATGAACATTCTGTTGATCAGTCTAAAAATGTATAAACAGATGAATCCAAGCAGTACTAAAACTAATGTAAATATAGGGGATAAAACCAAGCAAGACTAAAACTAATATAAATAGATCGGATAAATGAAAAAAAAAAACTTAAATGATTTCTGAATCTGGATGATTTATAAGTCACTGCATATGCATGAGAGAAATCAAGCACCAAGCACAGTGCTGAAAACACTGACTCATGCAAATAATCCTTGCTCCTGCAAGCACTATTTTTCAGGCTCAGATCCAAACACAATGCCTGACACTGTTTGCTCTGATAATCACTCTAAGATAAACAGATATGAATAACTGCAAATACTTCCAAGCATTTCCTTTCACTTATAATGTAAAAAGAAAAATTAGAGGATAAAATGAAAATGTATGTTTCCACTTCCAGATTTCATACATCATTAATTCTGTAAAAATATATCCATCTTCATGCTGATAGTTCTTTTTGCTTGGCAAGCTTGAAGAATGCAATCTGCTAGATAACCTGATTGAAAATTTGATCCTATTGTTTAACAAAATGAGGATTGTTTCATAAGGGGCTCCACCATGTCTGTGCACATTTTCCCCTAAGTAACAGTGTAAGACTTGTATTTCCCCAGACAGCTGAACATTTACGTTGATGATCTTGGCTACAGATCCAATCTTGCTCTGGCTGTAATACAGGAGAATTTTCCTCAGCATTTTGAATTATGGCACTGAAATAATTTAACAGTGCCTTCTGTGCATGTTACACAAGTTTTCTGATACAGTTAGCTCTTCCCCAAAGTTTGCTTACCCTACAAATTGTGCCACATGGTTAAATGATTCTTTGTCCTGAAACCTGAGGATACTGTTTTCAGAATCACTGCAAATGGTGAGAACTCTGGAGAAGCCAGCATTTCCCCACAGCCACACACAACCTCAAATCTTTATAGTCCCTAGGATGTCCGGGTAACTTCTGAGCTCTCTGCTAATTGGTGCTCGCAGAGCCTTCTACAGTGCTGGAAGAATGAAGCTGTGAAGAACCAAGAAAGGAACATTAAGGGTTGGTTTACATTAGGGATGCTCAGAGACACTATTTATGTGCAATTACAGAACCATAGAATGGTTGGGGTGGGAAGGAACCTCTGGAGATCTCCCAGTTCAGCCCCCCTGATAAAGCAGGTTCACCCAGAGTAGCTGCACAGGACCACATCCAGACAGGTTTTGGACATCTCCAGTGAGGGAGACTGCAAAACCTCTCTGGGCAGCCTGTTCCAGTGCTCAGTCACCCTCACACGGAGGAATTTTCTCCTCCTGTTCAGATGGAACTTTCTGTGCTTCAGTTTGTGCCCACTGTCCCTTGTCCTCTCTGCTTTAATATCTATCTATCTATCTATCTATCTATCTCTCTCTCTCTCTCTCTCTCTCTATCTCCCAAATTCATCCTGAGACCACCCTGCTCTTCCTTTACCACAAAGCCTTTGAGGAGCGTTAGGGTTGATTCTCTGAGAGGCAGGTTAATATTATTTTCATACCAAATTAGTTATGAGATTAAATACATGTTACCATTGGAAAAACACCCTCAAAATATGCTCCTCAGTGCTAAAAGCATTACAAAAAAGAAAATTCCATTTTTGCCTTTCTTTTTGACCATTTATATCATGTCTGGCACTTGGTTTCTTTTTCCATGACTAAAGTACCTTCAATGTTATTATCTAGCAAATAAACAAGAAAATTAGTACATGGAATTGATAAATGGATACTCAGTGTTTTCTTCAAAGGGCAAAACTTAGGGATGATGCAGCCTAAATTTAATTGATAAAGCCTAATGACATCATGACTTTCCAAAGACAAATAATAGAATTATAATATGCCAAAATTGTCAGACTGGATCAGGTACGTGGTACATCTACTTCTACATCTTGTCAGAGGACGTTGTTCAATGGAACAATTTGTTAGTACTGAACTACTTTTCCCAATACAGCTGGAATGAAAAACTGGTTCATCATGCTCATGAAGCACATATGTCTCCCCAAATTCTTCATTACAACCCTTTTTCCAGAGTTTCTTTGAACCCTGGTTCCACTGTTGGCAGGAACCCAAGTGCTAACTGTAGGCTGTGTAAGAACCTGTTTGTTTTTCCTGGCCTTTTAATCCTAACATTTAAATTGTGAGAAAATAAACGGGAATTTCATAGGTTCTAAGTGCATCTAGGTGCTTAAATTTCAAAACTTGATTTTCTATCAGAATAGTTATAAGGACATAACACACCTTTTTTCCCCTAAGACTATTCTTTTGTACTTTCTCATCCTACTCTACACAGCTGCCATAGCAAGTCTAAATCTTAGCGACAATTATCTTCTGAGGAACAAGGCTGTTACATTCACCTTATGCCAAACTTGCAAGCTGCAAAGCCCTCCCCACGTTTGCTGAGTTTTGATGTTACTTCAATTGAAAAAGGACAGTCCCACGAAGAGGAAATTGCACAATACTCCTTGCACTTGGTGCAGGAGCTGCTAATCTACAGACTAATCCAGTTGATACATATGGTTAGGCAGTTGGGTAACTATCAGGGCACAACACCACCTTTCATCTCCTAAGGTAATGCAAAAGTTATATCTCAAATCCAATTTAAATTGGTGCTCCCTTGAGCTCAAAGATAATTTCTCTCTAATCCTCTTCTGGTTGTCTATAGGGTAACCTTCAAAATCTCGGAAATGACACTGCAAAAAAAATGATCAAGTCATAATTTTTTAGCACAAAACCCAGCTATTTTTCCTGGTGGCACTATGTTCCAGCTGTTATCAGATTCAAGAATTTTTCAACTGCCTTGAACTCTGCATTTATTTTACTTTTCCAGATTTTTGCCAGTGAAAATACCTCAGCACTGCTTAAAGAGAAAATAATCTTGTCAGTTTTATTGTGCCATATCTGAGATGATGAAGGTCATGCTAACTACAAGTCTGTTCCAATTGCTACGGGGTTGGGCGAGGTGGCCTTTTTATTTTATTTTTGGTTTTCCCCTAGCTCCTACCACAAAGTAATAGGGATTTTCCCCTTTCATTCATCTTGCCTTTTGTTGTTTTTAATCGACCACCCATCAGTGCCGAATTGCCTTGTAACTGTCTGCTGAGCTTTCATTTGACAGAGATAGCTGCTATTGTTAGCAGGAGCCTTCACTTCAGCCCATTTAACTTTCCTCAGTTTGACAGCTTCACAATAGCCACCTTCCATCTAAAGAAAACTGTGATTTAGTAGAAAGGGAATGTGGGACAACAGCCTGATCTGTCACTCAGTCTCTAGTGAGTTCTCTTGGCATAAAGTTCCCCCACAAAGCTGGAGGATGAAATACTACATGAAAATGAGACGGTCATGAGACATGTTCAGTTATATATTCTGGCAAAATCTAAACAGCAATCACACTTAAAAATACAGACTTTTCCTGTCAGTAATACTCCACGCTGGGCAGCAAAATAAATATTTTGACTAATTCTAAATTTCCATTTTTTTACTTACATTCCAGAGTACTACTTGACATTCCCCCCC
>JBBMKD010000194.1:12643056-12654019 GCA_037834095.1 Argya squamiceps
TTTATTCACCTAGTAATTGTTCTCAGATTGATCTACAAGAGCTCCTAGTGGAAACAATATGCCACAAGTAAATTAAATCTTTCATTGGACCAGTCATTGGTCCTACTCCATGTAAGTTTATATGAAAAGATGTTGATGAATTAAGAGCCTGGATGTCCTCCCTTACTGACGATTAAAAAAGTCAAATTGCAGCTGCTTTAGCACAGCCTCTGAACACTTCCCAGCTCAGCTCCAAGCTCAGCTTTCCTGTCATATGTGCTATAGAAGAACATTTTTAGCTAATTTTTAACTGTTGTGCATTTATGCCCAATGCCCTTTTGCATTTCAGCTGAAATCTGGTTTTATCATTTGGCACAAATGATAAGCTGTAGACATCCCACTATTAGACTTCCAGGCACCATTCTTTTCCTAGCCAGTTAAGTAACATTATTTTCTTGTCCAAAATCTTGGTTCCCAGTTTGATGAATGCTCTTTTCCTAAAAAATGTGTCCATAAAATTGAATTTGATTACCATAAAGCATAATTTGTTTCAGTCTATCTTCATGCCTCTCTTTAACTCTCATTTAACTTCATCAGAAGAGGCATGAGAAAACAAGAGTTGGTGGAGCTGCATGCTGCAAAAGGAACCCACTAAACTGACTTCTGCATTCACCTGAGTGTGAGAATCATTTCCTGGTATTTAAAATAAATCAAATAAATAAATTAAAAATAAAATAAAATAAAATAAAATAAAATTACTTTGGTAGTGGTGAATAATCACTGAGTAACGTATAAAGTTTTGTTTTGCAGCAGCCATTCAAAACTGCACGAAGAAATTACCACAACTCTATGGAAAGGTGTGCACAGAAATGGAGACAGAAAATCAGATAACAGATAAACTCCAGTAAAAAGACAGATAATAGCTACTAGAGAGGCATCTATTGCCCAGAGTTCACTTGTGAGAGAGCACCCACGAGGCTGCAACTAGGAAGAACACCAGACTGCTCCACTGTTTCTAATTAGAGAGGACATCCTTCACTTTATAGCTCCTGTGGTGTAATTTGTAGAGAGCCATATCCCCTAAAGCTTTCTGTAAACCAAATTAAAACTCATTCCATCAAGGAGTTTCAGCAATATATGGTCTCTGATCACAATACATACTCATGGTCATGGAGCTGCTGCAGGCAGTCAGCTGGGGGGTGCTGGCTTTTTTTTATTTTTGTTTTTAATTTTATGTTGGTGTTCGTTTTTTGTTTGTTTGTTTTTTTTTAAGGAAACAGCAGAATTGTTCTAGGAAAAAAACATTTTAAAGACCAGAGAATCTGGTTCTGTTTAAACAGTCATTAATGAGAAGGAACAGTACAGTTTCTCTCTACTGATTTTCCTGGTATTCTCTGACTTTTAATTAGATTATTTTTCTCCCTCTTTTTTTTTTTTTTATTCAAGACACCTCAAAGCTTCAGCTCAACCAACATTGCTAGCATTTTTTTTTTTTCCTAAATTAAAAAAAAAGTTAGCTTAGGGCTTTTTGGAAGCCTTAAGACTCCATGAATGCTTTTGAAGTTTGCAGTCCCTTCTCAACCCAGAAAACATTCATATAATGTGCAGCAATAACACAAACACCCTCTTTACCCTCTGGACAAGGAGAGGAAATTGTGCCTCTATACCCATTCAGCCCTTGAGTCTCTATGCCACCACCATCAAAGTAGCAATTAGCATTACAGCTCCTGGATTTGGACATGTGTCCATTAGACTCCAAGGGAGAACTTCATTTCACACAGACATTGAATGAGAGCGTGATGATTTTCGTCCCCTACAAATCTGCCTGGAATTTGAACTGGTAACCTGAAGGTGAAAAGGATCCATCACCCCCATGTTAGGGCAGCCTGTGCCAGCCAGAATTTACACCAAGAATTTGGTGTCACTGGGTGGTTGAAATCCTCACACACTCCCAGTTCCCTGCAAACACAGCCCTCTCCCATCCCTGTGGGCTCTGATAGGAACACACAGCCCTGTGTGTGCCTGGCAGAGCTGCTGGTATCAATCAACACCACAAACACCAAGTCAGATCCTTGTTTCCTCCCACGTGCAAAGGGACTCAGCTAAATTTCTTCAAGCAAGGTTTCAAGGAAGTATTTATCACAGCTGGTGTAATTACAGAATTACCTGTGAAAGCCCACAAAGGCTGAGGGATCTAATGAATAAGTGAAAAAACCACAGCACAATATCAAACAAAATGTCTACAGTCAAAATATTCAGCTCGGTAAAGGTCACACACTCCCTGCCTGGAGGAACAGCAGAGCAGGCTTTGAATGCAGGCAGGTGAGAGCTTTGCCTACATTATGTGAGGAGATTTTGATAAACATCCCAACCTATTTTGACAACGGGTGGCCAATATGGCAAAGTGGCTCACTGTGGCTCACAGTGGCAGATTGATATTAAAAAGTGACCGGTAAGAAATTCGGTAGGCTGGCCCAAAATGCTGAGAGTTATTAACCTTGAATGGTTCTGGAAATGGGATGCCCTGGGCTGGCAGCACTGCCAGGGAGAGTCCCCAAACCCCCAGGAGGTGGCTGCAGACCACTCCACTCTGCCTGCTCCTTTCTCCTCACTCTCTGTGCTTTCCTCTTCCATTAAGCCTTTATCCACTCATTTCAAACAAAACAAATATATTCACTGTTGTGTAAAGGCTCATCTACATTTCCTGTGAGCTATTTTCATCAGCAGTACTCTATTAAAGTTATTTCAAAGTAAACTAGAGAGAGAGAGAGAGCAGAGACTGTGTAGCACTATATCATGTGTCTTCTGAAACCAGTTAAATCTCAGCAAGAAGTAAAAAAGAAAAAAAGAGATCTATTTAAAACTAGATTAAGCTCAAGCTGCTAAAGCATAATAAATTGCTCTATTTTAACTGACTGAACTGTGCACACTTAGAATACAAGGGCATATTTCATTTGGGTTTATGCAATTGTTCAGTCTACTTTTCTACCATTTCACCCATCACCAGATGAGAGAACTTGTCAGGCAAAATTGTAGTTAATGATGTTTAATGGTGGCTAAGCCCGATAGACTTGTTTATTTCTTTTCTTCTTTTTTGTTGCTTTACTCTCACTGAAATAATGAAAATATTACATGAAAAACTTCTATATTATTTGCAGGAAAAGCTTCCATTACCAATGCCAGGTAACATAAAGCTTTATCTGATTTATACAGCAATCTATATAAATCTACTTTTATGTTTTATTTGATTCCAGCCATTAGGCTGTGCTAGGAAGTAATTCTAAAATATATATCATAGCGGCAATTCACTGTACTATACCAAATTAATCTACATAAATCTATACCTGTGTGCAGGGAACCAGCATGGTAACATCACTAGGATGGAGGAGGAATGGATGCCAGTAATTCTACTTGTAGGCTTTCTAGGAAGTTCAAGCTTTCTCTAACTACTGGGCAGAATAGAAATGTCCCCCATTGACCAAATTCCTCCATCTAAATTAATTGCTCCGTCATTAGCATAGCTCTTACATTCTAAATTTCAGAATACGGAGCTGCATATTAGGAGAGGTATTTCCTCTTTATGACTGATCTAAAGTCAGAGAGCTGGAGAACGAATGGCCTGTTTGGAACAGCATATCCTTTAAAAACCTGTATTCCTCACTGATTTAAGTTCCTCACATAGCTGAAGCCAGTGTGCTGTGCACAGCTGAATGAGGCCAGCTGGCAAGGCAGGAGCATATCAGCATTCTGACTGCTTTTCTTTTGTTTGAATATTACCTCAGTGGCCGCACACTGAACGATGTGAACTTGATGGGCTTGACTATGACCTCAGCTAAACTGAACAATATGAAGCTGGCACATCTGTAATCTCAGGCTTGCTATTTTTCAATTTATTTTTCACCTGATTTGTATTAAGATGTGGTTCAAATTTTAAAATAAAAATAAAAAAGGGGTCCTTTCTGCATTCCAAATCAATCAGTAAAACGCTGCCATGCCAGAAGGCAGGCTTTGTCTGCCTCTTCACACCACATTTGGTGGATCCCTGACTTATGAGAGCTTGATTTCTAAATGTTTATGCAGAAAGAAATGCTTTACACATCCGCTCCTTCTCAGATAGCCTAAGGGGATTTCTGGCAATACTTTTTCTTTTTTTTTTTTCTTTTGCCTGCCTTCCAGTTTTTCTCCCTGTGGATACATAAAGTCAGAGTGACAGCAGGAGTAGGCTCAACTCACAGAGAGCAGCATCCGTGCTTATTATTGATATTGACTACATGAGATAAGCTGGACATCTGTCTTTACTTTTAGCAAGCCCTACAAGGATAAACATGAACATGAATGTGGGCTGCCCCATGGACAGTGTACTGCAGCTCTTTTATGCTCCTAACCCATCGCTGGGCTTCTGTCACTTTTGTCTGAGCTGCATTTCAGCCTGGGGTCGCAGGAGTTCAGAACACAGTTAATTAATCAAATGGCTTCTATGAACATAACACTGCAGCTCAATAAGGGTTTCCTATTCAACATAAGCAAGGGAATGAAAGCAGGAGGTTAATGTGAAGATAGCTAGGTTACACGTGGAGCTCTGAGCAGCAATCCTTGACCAGCCATCATCAGACAGTGCATTTTGTCGGAGCAGTTATTTTATGTGAGACAAAAGAACAAACCCAGGATGTTTATGGCCTGATCCTGCTCTCAATAAAGCCAAGTCAAGCTCTTCTGTTGACTTATGCCTACTAGTTCAGGATCTTTGATCTTGGCAATAAAATTAACACAGCAACAGGAAACAACAAAGAGAGTCAGAAAAACTCCCTCTTAGAATGCTCTGTGTTTACACTAAGGAAGGCAGAGGATTCAAATCTGAGGTGAAACAACTCCCAAGAGGAGGGGACCTGGATATGGGATACCCAACATCCTGAAGTGATGGGGACAGGGGTGTTACATCAGTGCAACAGGTTTACCTGTGTTGTATCAGTTCCACGAGGTGGCCTTTGCAGAGCTGCTGATCCCAGCAGGTGGGAGTGGAAGACCCAAATTCCTCAGTTTTGCTGCCCAAACATGACCTGTCAAACGGGGTGGGAAGCAGTGTGCTTAGACTGCCAGCCACCCTTTCAGGAGGGCTTTTCTGTCTCAGCTTTAGAAAAGTGCTGGGATTCTGCTTCCTATCATCCAACTCCTCTAAAAAGGGGCTGAAAAAACCCCTCTAAGCAGTGTGAGAATTCTTTTTGATGCGATAAAAAAACCTAAATATATGTTTCTAACCACCGAAGACAGCAAGCTTTGGAGGGCTTAAATGGAAAAAGCTAGTTTAGATTGAGCCAATTCTGGGTATTGCCACACATGTCAAATAGCACTTCACTTGACAAATGGTCCCAAAGAAATCTATGGAGCTATTCAGGGGGTAACGGTGATGTTTGGTATGAGTAAGGAGATTAGAATCTGGCCCTTGCTTTATTTTCAGCGAGATTTCAAACATGTGTTTGTTCTAATTTTCCCTTCCTTCTAGGATTGCTGGTATTCACTTGGCTCGGCTTTAGAGGTAGAGGGATGTGAAAAACAGCACCAGTAAAAAAAAAAAAAATTATAAACTCTCTAATATATGACCAAAATAGCTTTTCGCCCTGTAAAATATGTGGCATAAACGAATTCCATAACGATGCTATGTGTTATAAAAGTTTCATTGGCACTCATTTGGGATTACCCGCATAACTCACTTGTGAGTTCACTACTCGTGGGTAATGCACTCATCCCAAATGCATGCTAAACACCAGCTTATGTAAAAAGTCCTATTAGAGTTTAACAGAG
This sequence comes from Argya squamiceps, assembly GCA_037834095.1. Lineage (NCBI taxonomy): Eukaryota > Metazoa > Chordata > Aves > Passeriformes > Leiothrichidae > Argya > Argya squamiceps. The sequence continues at coordinate 12,648,835 of JBBMKD010000194.1, forward strand.
ATTAAACTAACAGTTTTGGTTTTTTCTACAGAAGCCTCTTATAGTCAGAGGTCCACAGAAATTACAAAAACCTTAGTCTATAACAGGCAATGTTTTCATTAGGTTTATTCTAATCATCCTGCATTAAATTCTGTAAATTCTTAACCAGTGACATTCATATCCTCTCTGCAATTTTACATTTTTCCTCTCCCTAAGCACAACTTTGTGTAGCATCACAGACATGAGACTGCAGGGAGAGAGAACACAGGCCCTGGTGTGAGGTCAGTATAAACACAGTGTAGGAGCCCTTGCTTTACCAACTCTACTCCCTAAACTGAAAATGCAGGGACTGAATGAAAAAAAACCCCATTTTTTGTGTTTACAGATTGAGAACTGAGACATAATTTCCTACAGGTCACACAGGAAGTCCCCATTAATGAAAATTAAATTCCCCTAAGCACCAACTTAATGCCTTAACAACAAATTCATCTTCCCCCAACATCTGTGTTCATCCCCTGTACACTCCACGCTCATTCCTGTTCCATTTGCACATCTCTCTCTAACACTGACATCACCAGTATCTGTTTTGACTTAAAGCATCACACCCCAGCCCTGCACACCTGGATAAGGCAGCCCATGAGGAGCAGGGCTAAGGCTGTCAGGCAGTTTGTACATCAGGAAACAACAGCTCAGTTTTGCACAATAACCATTACCAGGCTCCCAAACTCGCTAACCTCAGCCTGGGGCAATCTCACAAAGAAAGCTGCGACACAAACAGGAACAGAGCTGATGTGGCTGGGCACAGTTAAGCTGATTTTCCTGTTTTCTTTCCTGCTTTGCCCTGTTTTCTTCTTTGAACATCTTCTGACTCATGAGGACGCTTGTGGGGACTACACAGGCAACATTCAAACCTCCTGTGCTGCCAAGTTCAACCTGAAATACCACCACCACCCAGAGGAGCTCCTCTGCACGCTTCTGTGCCTCCAACCACACATCCTTCTTGGACAAAATTAGGGAGAATATTTGTATTTAATCTAAGATTTCTTTCTTTTCTTTTTTTTTTTTTTCCCTGAAATGAATGGAAAAAGGGACAGGAAGACACCCAAAGTACCTAGTTGTTTTCTCCAAGTAAATATTTCCTCTCAATATTCAGATGAATGTTCTGTGACAATTTATGACCAAAAATAAAATTTAAGGCAATGTTTTATGGACAATATTTTTCTATTAACTCACATATGGGAGAACTCTAAAATTTGGTATGAATTAAGGTTAACCCTTAAAAGAAGCCTCTAATATGCCTTTATAGCAAATAATTGAAATTAAAGAAAATGCCTTGGTAATTTGCTAGGCATATTGAGTATTAATGTGATATAGTTATTTCCAAGGAAGGTGGAAACAGCAAATAAGGAAAAAAAGCCCTCCTTCTAATTTTTAGAATGATTTCCTACCTAAATCCTACATATTTTCTTACAGATATCCCTTGATTTTTAATCACTTCAGAGCAAGTAACTTTCTCTAAACCCTAAAGAACCTACCTGCTATTAACAATCTCAGCAGTGCCTAATAAAAAACCACTTAAGCACAAACTGTACTTAATTTATATGGTGAGTAGCTATAAGTTATCAACCCCAGAATCCTGTGCAGAAATTAAATATTCAGTTTTCCTTTACTAATTCAAGCAGGATTTTTATCCCTCAATTGTGCAAGCTTGACAGTGGGGAAAAAACGAGTCAAGTCAATCTTCCAGCAACAAACTGTATCATGGAGGGTGCTGGGAGGAGGAGAGACACAGAGAAGTCAGAGAGGTAGGAAGTTTACATTCTTTCAGAGCATTCTCAGTTGTCAATACAAGAATAAACATGTCATCTGTTTTCACTGAACCCATTGGCAAAGCTATCAAATTGCTGAAGAAAAAATTATTTTACTATTTTTAGCCCAGGCAAGCCCATTGCTGAAATGGACTAGGGCAAGAGTGGAAAGTGCCTGAATCAACAGAAGAGATCTGATGTGCTGGATCAACACTAAGGCAAAGCTGTAGGAAAGACAAACACACAAATTCTGCTTAGAATATATTGGAAAAGAAACGTCAGAGGACTGGTCAGTCCAGGAAAGGGGATAGAAAGAAAGAAAGAAGGTAATCAAGCAATAATCTCAGGTCCTGCTCTGGAATTACCCCAAATCTGCAGTGTTTTGTAGGGATTTTAGAGAGCACATTTAGAAAATTTCTTAGGAATTAGGAGAGCAGGGTCAATACAGTTAAACTCTGTCAATAACCACTCCGTGATACCTACAAGGATCTTCCACCCTAGTGCCCAAGGGCTACCCCTGAACTTAGGACTGAACTTTTCAAATTTAAAAAGCAGGCAGTCATTAGAGAAAATCTTCTTATGGGAAAAGGCCTAAAAATAAAGCTGCTTTTTTAATACTTGGGACAGAAGCCCTCCCCTCTTTCCTCCCTGAGACCCTCTCTGAGCCAAACTTTGCCAAGAGGAACATTTAATGAGAAGTTTTAAAGTCATTAGGCTGGCCATAACAGGGGTGGGGAGGCTGGAGCTGGCCACACACAGTGACCAGGTTATCCAAGCAGCAAAAAAACATCCAAAAAAGGTACCTAAAGCAGCCTGGGAGCAGCACCCATGGGTGGCCAGGGAAGGAGCAGGAATTCCCTGCACAACCCTGAGGTGTAAGGTCGTGTCCCCAGCACGTCCTGGTGTGCCAAAAGGGAGTTTGTACCTGGAACACATGGTGATGGAGCACAGGCAACCCAGTGATGCCTGAAGTTTGAGTTTTCATTTATTTCAGGTTCTGTGCTGCCCAGGGGTGCAGCTCTGAGCTCACATTCAGTGTCACTCAGCTCTGCACACAGCAGGGACACAAGACAAATCCTTTTCCTGCTGCACACCAAGGACAATGGGGACAACTTTCAGGCCCAAAAGCACAAACAAGGGTGGCTGAAGGGAAGAACAAGGATGGGACTTCATGACCTGAAGCTGTAAACAGGGCTTCTGGAAAGGGCCTTCATGTCCTTCAGATAAATGACTGGTAAGAGTTCACTGAGATGACGTTTCTGACTGAATGTCCTGCTCCACTGGTAATCCATCCAGTTTACCCAGCAACACTGCAAGGCCACCACAGTTTATACTTGTAGCAGATTCAGCTTTTGGGTATGAAAATACCAACTTGATTTCAAAAATTTCAGCTTTAACCACTGATTTCAGTCAGAATACACCACAAAGAAACAATCTGTCATCCTTCACACCAAACAGAGTTGGTTTATAAACAGCCTTCAGGAACTCAATCCTAAAGGCTCTTGCCACTGAAGTCCTAACCTGGTCAGGCACAGGAGGTTACAACCAGCAGCTGGCAACACAGCATATTTCTGTCTACACTCACCCCTCCTTTTTTCTCAGCAGGAAATTTTGTTTTAGCACAATTTGAAGATTTTCTTGACAAAGCCCCACCGGGTCTCCTACAGGTGCATTCCTGTGAGTGCCAGAACACATTGGCACCATCTGGGCTGAAGTGAAAATGCACTTGAGAGCTGCTGCAGTGCCCTGAGGGCTGTCCTGGGCAGGCACAGCAAATCCCAGCACTCAGTAAATAAAGAAAACATGCACGTGTTTCTGCATGGGAAACATGAGAAATCTGTGACAAACCCACTGCACCCTGCTCAGAAACTTTGTGGGACTTTGGAGCACTGAATAATCTGCAGTTGAAAACCCTGAATGCTTAATTCTGCACCCCTGCTTCATTCTGCTGACTTATGCTGTTCAAAACCCAGTGGAATTAACTGCAGTTTGGGTATCTGGATACTAAGTCTAAACATGGGGATTTTATTCCTGAGTAAAAGCTCTGAAACTGTAAATTATTAATATTAATAATGGGAAAAATCTGTTATGTATAAACAATATAAGCAAACAGTAACAACCATTTAAATTTGTTAATATGAGAATTTCTTTTCTCTGATTCTCTTTCATAAACAAAATATTTTTTTCATCAGGCAGTATTCATTATATTCATCCTTGGTGTAGTTACAAGGCAAAAAATGTGGATTATTGATGAAATAGATCATAATGACTCTTTCAAAGCCATTATCATTTATCATTTAAATGTGTATTCAATGAGCTTTAATCTGCAAATTTTTCACGTTTGGGAGAAATTATGATTTAACAGATTCATTGTGTTTGCTTTATTCTTTTTTTAATACAATGCATGGCACATGTTCTGCAGGCTACACATGAAGTAATTTTACCTATCCGAATGGACTTTTAAAAACCTTACTAGAGAACAGCAGCTGAATTTTCAAGGCCTCCAGTCTCCAGAAACACAACAGTGCTGGAACATTGTATCATTATACTAATAAATGAGTCCTGCAAAATCTTCATAACCTGGTAAATTGGTCTTTCTTCTGGAAAGTCTCAGTCTGCCATTACTCCTAAGGACAGCACCTCAACCAATCCCACCTGAGACTTCAACTATATAAATTTTCTCCTATCTCCTGAACAGGTACTTTTCCTAGCGCCTTATATTAGGCAAACAAAATCAATGAATGCTCTCTGGTTGGCATTAATCAGTCTGAGTTGGGTACCATATATTACCAGGGACCCAAGCAACATCAGTCCTTGTGTGGTTTTTTATACTCACAAGAGTCAATTAAAAATAAGAAGAACAGTGGTTAACACTTTGGCTAAAGCAAAAGAGCATGGGAAGTTCTGTCCTTAGGAGAAGGAAGGTGATATTGGATTTCTAGGAAAGAAATTTCAGCAACTGGCAATCCATGAGCTCCAGTTTTGTCTACAGCAGATTAACTCCATATCCAGATTGTTTATAGTTCACTTAACACTCTTTCTGACTCAAGCTTTGAAATCTCCTGAACAAAATCCCTCTGGAAGGGACCTGCTCTCACTCTGAGCACACTCCCCCTGTCACCAGGAGCTCTGCCATCTGCTTTGAAAGACATAATGGGTAAATGCAGACAAACTCATCAACCCACAGCCCACACCATCCCCTGGCTGTGATGTCCTGGTCCTCCTTGACATCATCATCCCTGACTGCTGGATGGTGGGAAGGCTCCCCAGCCAGCCAGGCACGAGGCAGGATGCCAACAAGGGCTCTGAAATGTTCCTGTAGCTCTGCTCTGCTCTGCTCTGCTCTGCTCTATTCTATTCTATTCTATTCTATTCTATTCTATTCTATTCTATTCTAT